>MDKI01172854.1:0-22217 GCA_005239505.1 Nicotiana paniculata | reverse complement strand
CCCAGATTATATTTGCAGCGCCCGTTTAGTCTTTTTATAGGACATAGTTGAGCGTGATCAGTGTAGAATAGGAGCATGTAGAACAAAGTAGAAAATAAAGCATGTAAACACCTATAGGCATGCTCTCTACCCGTTTATATGAAGATTAAAGGATAACTTTTCCCCATTCCACTAATTCCCCAACTGTCTCGTTTACAAATTATTACAGGCCCAAAATAATGAATATGAGCATAAATATTACACACTGACCAACTGCTGGCCCAAGGACAGGCCCAAATGAAAATAACCAAACAATGCGTGGGCCTGAACAGTTTCATTCCCACTCGAATAGCATACCCAGGTCCAAACGCATCTCAAACAGGTGAGTGTGTCATTTGCAAAGCCCTGGGCTACGTATGAATTCATGACAAACCCTGTGATTGCAAAACAACCACTTAGCCATATAAGCTAACGAACCACACATAGCAATCAATCAAATATCCTTGAGGTAATACCTCATAGGGACAGGTTTACATGACATTCAGCAGAATTCACATGAAAACATATTCGCACTTGCATATTTAGAAGATAAGGTGATGGGATTAGTCAACAAGGCATGAAACATGAAACTAGGAGAACCAATAGAACTTAGTCTCCACATGACATGAAATAACTAACAACATATGTTCATAGCAAGTGAAAGAGTAAAGCATGCGCAAAATTATCAGAGTTGGAGAGGCATATCACTTAGGTTGACATGGTAAGCACATATACATACATAGTTTTTCAGAACAACAAGTTTATAGTAAAGCATGAGCCAAAGTTAGCCTAAAAGAGACTCAAAACTAGGTATCTAAGGCATGAAGGTCTAATAGAGTCATAGTCAGAGATGGCAACTAGATATAGTAAACAAACAAGTAGGCATGGTCTATGACAGTCAACAGGAAGCCTAACATGCTGAGTATAACACAAAGATTCCAAAGTCTAAAGAATTCATGGTGAATATGAAGGTCAGCTGACACTTGAGAGGGTCAGAATTCACAATAGGCAAATATTAGATTGTCATATAAAGGCTAGATGTTCCATTTCATATTATAGACTATAAGTAGTGTCAAGCAACACAGGATTGAACCAAACATGGAACACACATTAATCTCACAATTGACTATCACCACAATTAGGAATTGGTCGCATTTAAAGTATTGGAACACATAGTGGGGTAAACATTCTTTGAGAGTCAGAATCAAAGTTAAAGTTAGGCAATTTCAGCTGCCAGAGAAAGATGGAGCTTCAAAAATAACATCAAATCAGAAAAGGATGGAAGTAACAACATGTTGATTTATAGAAATTTCAAGGATATAACATACAAAACAGGACTTCAATAAAAAGGGATGAAATTGCGAGGGCTAAAGGTACTTACTAGTTACTAACTGACAAATGGGTAAAAAAGAATAATTTTAGAAATATCTCGAATGTCAATAGCAAAACGAACAGTAGAACCCGAAAATCTCATTGCGCCAGAGTTCCCAAGGGTTTCAGATGAACCACGGGAAGTGCTTGCACTGAGAAAGGTCGAATAATCAAATTCTGGTGGCCTTGGCTTTCAGCCGGCCAAGAGCTTAAGTTTCAGAATAGTGTAAGACAAGAAAGAATAAGAAAGACCGTAGAAGTTCTTTAGCAATTAGAGTCTCTCCTAAAGGTGAAATTGGGGAGGGGTTTATAAAATTTTTGAATTGAATGAACATATAAGCAAAATATTGATTAAACATAAATAAGGAAAGAAAATATTACATGCAATCAACAACATAAGTGGCAAACATGAAATCAAAATTTCAAACCCTAGTTAAGTCCAATGGCCATGAATTTGGTCGAAAATGAAAGAATCGTTCATTGTAGAGTATATATAGATGAAACATCAGCCATATCTTCAAATAATTAGAGCCAAATCAGACACATCGTGAAAGGTGGTATTTACCAAAGTTAGGTAAATACTAAGTAACACCATGAACGCATGAGTAATATGAGAATAAGTCAAGAGAATCATGAAGGGATTCCATATTGGGGCCGGATTCGGAGAAGAACTAGATATACGATGGGTAGGGTTTGTAAAGAAGGAGAGATGAATAGAGAGAGTAGAGGCTGAAGAATGGAAATGGGATTAGGGTTTGGGTGAGGGGATATAAGGAAAGGGGTTAGTTTATTAGGGGTCGTTGATCATTTGAGATCAACGGGCAAGATAGAAAGGGGAGTTGGGCGGTTCATTTAGACAGGTCACGAACGGGTTGGTCATAGGGGTCGTTTGGATTGGGCTGGGGGTGTTGGGCTAATGATTTGGGCCAAATTTGGTCCGAAATTGTTGGGGCTATAAATTAAATATGTGAAATTATTTTTAAAATAATTTATAAAAGAAATTAATAAATAATAAAACACCACTTATGCAGTAAAATAATTAAATAATACTAGCTTCACATTATAAAAACATAAAAAATGTTATTTTAGCACAAATGATGCAATGAAATGTAATTATGCGTAGAATATAGGATATTACTGTAAAAATCATGTAAATAACTTAAAATACAAACATAATTATATTAAATGAAGTAAAATAATATGAAACATAAATGCGGATGAAAATAATAAATTTATGATTAAATCATCATAAAATAATTTAATTGTGTAATTAATATATATTCAAGTAATTTAAATGCAAGAAAAATCAATTTTAAATTTTAAAAATTATGAAAAACTATACAAAATACTTATATGACCCTGTAAACTAGGTAATAATAAAAAATGATATCTTGAAGGTATGCATGATATTTATAAAATGTGAGGACAAAATTGGGTATCAACAGCTGCCCCTCTTTACCTGGGAATGAAAGAGTTGTCAGATAAAGAAAATAATGACCAATTTTGTCCGAAGTGAGTGAGAAGTGACATGTTTTGAAACAAATGGGTGCCGAACCCAGGTTCTTGAGTTGCCTACATATCCCCAGTATTACAGGAATCAGGCCGTGTGTAGTTCTGGATCCAACGACGAACGAAACCGATGGAATTGTTATAAGAGTGGTCGTATGTTTCAAAAAGGATCTTTTGGTTAGGATAGTGTCGTAAGTGATGGATAATTTTAGATTGAGCCATGAATGCAAAGTGAAAATTACAGTTTGATCACGCTCAACTATGTCTTATAAAAAGACTAAATGGGCATTGCAAATATAATCCGGGGTATTACGCCCAAAGTCGATCCCACGGAGAATTAACGTATCAATCAAGCCGTCAGACTACTAAATTTTCACTAAATCAACTTTCTCAAGAATTATGAATTTCACTTGTTAATGTTTTACTACTACTACTGAGCAAAATTAATAAACTAAAGATTAACTAATAATGCGGTGTAAACAATTATAATAAAGGTCTAAGGTTATGGTTTCCCCCGTCGGTGAACTTCTTTCTTGGATACTTCCTATAGTTTGATTAGTTGCCTCTATCAATCATGAACACTCTAGATACCATAAATCTCTCTCAAGTAATTATGATAATTTACTAGACGCACTCTCTCAAGTTACGCTAGCTAGACTCCATTACAGCTCACTTTAGATTGCACCCGAGGTATCATTATTTCTAATCGAACCTCTAAACCCTCAGTTATGACTTTCGTCAATACTCCGGGAGTGATGTTGGTCAAACAACTACCTAAATATGCACTCTCTCTCAAGTATATACATAATAAATAGGAACAGCTAATTGAGGATCCTTTCAATTAACCATAACAAGAACGTAGTTGAATAAATAGAGATTAACAACCAACCAAAACTATATTAATATCACAATAAGTTCATTCCCCAACGGGTTCCACCAAAACCTTAGATTAAATAAGTTAGCTACTCATGCTCATAGTAATCAAGTCCAAAATAACTTGCATAATTAAATTACAAAGTAAGGAATAAAGGATATAAAAATCAATGTTTTGATCTTCTGAATAGTGTTCCACAATCTCCTATTGTCTCTAATGGAAAAAGTCCCCCAAAGTTGTGTGTTTGGGCCTATTTATATGTTTTGGGATGAACCCCAAAAGTGTAGGATACTTCTAGTCAAACCGGGAAACACTTAAAGCCTTTAAAACTCGGACTGCGTCAGATCGAGGACCAGGCGTTACAGGCCAAACGCCTAGCCATACCTGGAGTTAGAGCCAAAACGCCTGGCCATACCGGGCGTTACAGCCCAAACGCCCGGCTAACGCTTGGCATGACCAGGCTTTACAGCCCAAACGCCTAACTATAGCTAGGTTCACTCTGTTTTGACTCTTGAGCGTATTTTTGACGTTTGTGCATCCATTTAGCTCGGCTTCCATCTCCAATTCACCTACACATGAAATAGACTCCATTATGCTCATACGAGGTGTATTTTTACCATTAACGCACATAAAATGTAAGGCACATAATGCGTTAAACCATGAATTCTAGCCACACATCAGTGTACGAGGCAGATATTCAAACATTTATAGAACAAAAGGTAATCAATTGTTGATCATCGGTTACATATGAGAAGATTGAAGGATGTGGACGTTGTGAATAGAAACCGGAGAAATAATTTCTCCTGTTTGCAGAACGGTTACCTCCTGGGTTACCTTCAAAACTTAAAACATAATCTATGCGAATATATGGGGTTACTGCGAAAATTTAAACATGATTCAAATTCCCTTCAGACCATGAGAGTTGTCTTTGGACGATGAGGATGATGTCCTTAAACCATGACGTCCTGGGCGATGAAACATATGGTAAGGGATTCGTAAGCCATGAAATGGTGCATGTGGACTATGACGCCTTTGAATAATGATGTGCAGTTTCGAGAGATCCTAAGGCCATGGGATGGTGTCTTCGGGCTATGAAGATAGTGCCTTCGGACTATGATGCCTTCGGACAATGTGGCGATATTTCAGCCCATGGGATGCAAAGGATGAGGTGATATCGATCATTTGATAGAGAAAACAAATCATGCTTTCAAGACAAGGCTTAGTCTTTTATGAGATGAGGGTTGCACTTAGACCAATGCGAAGAAGGGGAGACAATACCTAGTCTTATTTAGTCTCGTGCGAGGGGAGGCAATACTTAGCCTTATACAATAATGGAGGCATTGCTTAGCCTAATGCAAGGAATAGAGACTGTGCTTAGTATCATGCAAGGAAAGGTGATGCATATCCTTATGCAATAATAGAGGCAGTGCTTAGCCTTATGCAAGGAATGGAGACAGGGCTTAGTCTCATGCAAGGAAAGGCAATGCTTAGCCTAATGCAATAATGGAGGTTGTGCTTAGCCTCATGCAAGGAATGGAGACAGTTTTTAGTCTCATGCAAAGAAAGGAAGTGTTTAGCCTTATGCATTGTGGAGGCAATGCTTAGCCTCATGCAGAGAATGGAGGCAGTGCTGAGCCTTATTCATTAATGGATACAATTCTTAGCCTCATGCAAGGAATGGAGACAGAGCTTAGTCTCATGCAAACAAAGGCAATGTTTAGCCTTATGCAATAACGTAGGCAGTGCTTAGCCTTATGCAATATGGAGACAGTGCTTAGTCTTATGCAAGGAAAGGCGATGCTTAGCCTTCTGCAATAAGAGAGACAGTGCTTATTCTTATGCAAGGAATGGAGACAGGGCTTAGTCTCATGCAAGGAAAGGCAATGCTTAGCCTAATGCAATAATGGAGGTTGTGCTTAGACTCATGCAAGGAATGGAAACAGTGCTTAGTCTCATGCAAAGAAAGCTAGTGTTTAGCCTTATGTAGTGTGGAGGCAGTGCTTAGCCTCATGCAGAGAATGGAGGCGGTGCTGAGCTTTATGCAATAATGGAGACAATGCTTTGTCTCGTGCAAGGAAAGAAAGTTCTTAGCCTTATGCAATAATAGAGGCAGTGCTTAGCCTCATGCAAGGTATGGATACAGTGCTTAGTCTCATGTAGAGAAAAGACAGTGCTTAGCCTTATGCAATATGGAGGCAGTGCTTAGCCTCATGCAAGGCATGGATACAATGCTTAGTCTCATGAAGAGAAAAGGAAATGCTTAACTTTATGCGATAATGGAGGAAGTGCTTAGCCTCATGCAAGGATTGGAGACAGTGTTTAGTCCCATGCAAAGGAATGGAGACAGTGTTTAGTCTCATGCAAAGGGAAGGAATGCTTAACCTTATGTGATAATGGAGGCAATGCTTAGCCTCATGCAAGGGATGGAGAAAATGCTTAGTCTCATGCAGAGAAAAGGCATGCATAGCCTTATGCAAAATGAGGCAGTGCTTAGCCTCATGCAAGGTATGGAGACAATGCTTAGTCTCGTGCAGAGAAAAGGCAGTGCTTAGCCTTATACAATATGGGGGGAGTGCTTAGCCGCATGCAAGGTATGGAGACAATGTTTACTCTCATGCAGAGAAAAAGAAGTGATTAGCCTTATGCAATATGGAGGCAGTGCTTAACCTCATGCAAGGAATGGAGACAATGATTAGTCTCTTGCAAAGAAGGCAATGTTTAGCCTTGTACGATGATAAGGGCAGTGCTTAGCCCTATGCAAGAAAAGCAATGAATAATTGCGAGAGAGTAAAGCATTTCATAGATTGATGTGTTTGCATTTGGAGATTCTTGTTGCTGTGAAGATAGTGATCTTGTTGTTTATATGTATTTGCAGATGTTCCTGTTATGTTCATTGTGCCTGCGTCCAAGGAAAAATTATGAGTTTTGGCGAGGCGATTCCTTGCTTCTCATTTACTCTTGTCTTGAGGTCCTTCTTGAGTTACCCTGGGTCACGTCTGGCTGCCATAAAAACAATATTTTCGAAAAAATGCACGCATTTAACAAATTAATTGTAAAAATATAGTTGTTTGAAATATGTGATAATCCACGAGATCAAATAATTTTAATGAACTGATGAATGTGACACATTTTTAAGACATTCCAACCTCCTTGATTCGGAATTTTGAGGATCCTCCTCAAACTTCTACCACAATTTAAATGCAATACTTCTGGAAATACATTCCTTGGCGGTTCCAAACATGATGAGATCGGGCGAACTCGAGATCTTGCCCCAATTTCTGACCATAGGAGGAATGAAGATTTTATTATGATGTGACCGAACCCATAGGGTTGCGTACGTATCCCCTCTTAAATGGTAATCAAGTCAAGCGTAGTTCAGTTACATCAAATAGAAAGTGCAAACATAATCTTAAACATAGTATCTCTTGACTGCATCCGAATTGATAGGTTTTGGCCAAATCTCTCCATCCATCCAGATCTGATGGTATCCTGCGAAGCAATCTACAAAGAATTGGAGTTCATGCTTGGCGCAGTTGTCGATAGTATGTGTATGTTGGGCAGCGGGAAACCATCCTTAGTACTTGCTCTATTCATGTCCCGGTAATAGACACATACTCTAATTTTCCCATCTTTCTTCAGAACTAGCACAATGTTGGCCAACCAAGTCGGGTATTCGATCACTCGGAGAACCTTGGCTTTGATTTTCTTGGTGACCTTTTATTTTATCTTCAACAAGTATCCGTCTTTAACTTTCTGAGCTTCTGTTTTACTGGTGGACACATAGGATTGGTGGGTAGTTTGTGAGCTACTATGGATGTGCTTAAACCAGTCATATCGTCGTAGGACCATGCAAAGATGTCTTCATACTCTTTTAGGAGTCATATATACTCTTCTTTCTTCGACGGTGATCGATGAATGCTTATATGCATTTCCTTGACCGTTTTGGAATCCCCTAAGTTAACGGCCTCAAATTCCTCCAAATTAGACTTCAGTTTGTTTTCAAAGTTTTCTACTTCTCTGACGATTTCCTCAGGTATTATATCATATTCCAGACCCTCTAAATCAATATCCTTATGTTGTGTTGTCTCATTACATGTCACAGTCGTGGGTTCATTAGGATATGTAATAATTACGCTGAAAAAGAATGTAGAAAGATAATAATAAATATGAAAAGCAGTAATGCATTAAAAAAATTTAAAATGTCAACAAGTACGACTCCATGGATCGAGTAATTATTTCAAAACAAAATACTGAAGAATGTCTTAAATGCTCAAAACTATTTGAAAATAATTCATGCTAATTTGCTAGGCTACCCAGGAACTTGGCGAGCCCGGGATGGTATAATGGTCCAGTTCTTGAGAACAACTCATTCTTCCATGGTTTGAATGGTAAGGTCTTCCTCCTACTGCTGCTCAACAATTGCACTGCAGTCCATGTCTTCTTCATCTAGAAACAACTTCCTCATGCCACTCAAAACCCCATCTTCCTCAGATCCCCACATCATGTCAGACTGATGGAATGTCTGGTGCAAAGGTGGTACAGGTTGTTCCAGTGGATAATAAGGAGAACGCCATGGTGGTGTCCAATCCTGATATACTTGACACGTGTATTCATATCTGAGTCCAAAAGTCGTGCCATGGTACTGTGTTGTACGGGTTTGGTGATCCCCTGAAGCTTTTTGTCGAGACCCTTGCCCGGTTCATACCCTGTGCACAACAAAATGCTTTCTATCTTGTTTCTCCACCATCGGTCCCTTTTCAATTTTGTTAAACCGTTCAATGCGATGGTATGTTTCTCCACCCAACTTCCTTCTGTTTTCGACGATTGGAATGTTCTGGTTGGTTTATATGGGGTTGCTCCACCTCCATGGATGATAAACTACTGATTATTCCACTCAAACTGCACAACCTGGTTCAGAGTTGAAGCCACTGCCCCGGCTGCATGTATCCAAGGTCGTCCCAACAATAGATTATAAGTAGTAGATATATCTAGCGCTTGTAACTCGACATCAAACTAAGTCAGACCCATCTGTAGATTGAGGTTGATTTCTCCAATGCTGGCTCTCTGAGATCCATCGAACGCCTTCATATTCATGCTTCCCATTCGTTTCTCGTGCAGGCCTTTACCTAGTTTTTTTAGAGTGGTCAGTGGACATATGTTAAGACTCGAACCTCCATCTATCAAGACCCTGGCGATGAACTTATCTTTGAATTACACTGTGATGTGCAACGCCCTGTTGTGACTCAGTCCTTCTGGTGGTAATTCATCTTCGTGGAAAGTTATTTTGTGGCTCTCCAATACCTGTCCGACCATGTTAGCCATCTCTCCACAAGTGATGTCGGTGGGCACATAAGCTTCACTTATCACCTTCATCAAAGCATTCATGTGCATGTCTCAGTTTTGCTGCAGTAATAAGATGGATATCTGAGCAAGAATTTTGGTCAAGTGGTCAACAACAGAGTACTGCCTTGTTTGTACCTTCCTCCAAAGATCGTCAGTGCCAGTCTCGACAATAGGCGGCATAGGTGCAGCTTCCTTGCTCGTTCCTCCCAGATTCTCAGGTGTGTAAATTCTGTCTGTTCTAGTCTTACCTTGCGGAGCACCTATTTATTCCACCTTATCCTTTCCTTTTCTCCTTTCTTCCGCAACATAATCTCATGGGACAACATCAAACTTGTAAGATGGTGTGGGAGCTACCATCACAGTGAAGGCTGTAGCTACCTCAACTTCAAATGGTGACTGGGTTTGTACCACAACTGGCGTGAGGGTGACTGGAGATGTTTTAGGAGTGTCTCGCTCTCAGATGAGTCCAATGGACCCTTCCTGATCCCATTCCTCGTCAATTTCTATCACATTCACTCCCTCACCTCTGTGATTCGGGAGAGGGTTGTTGCGAACATTTGGTGCAGCTTCCTTTTCCTGTATAACCTTAGTGTCGATCAACATCTGAATCTTGTCTTTCAACGTGCGACATTCCTCAATGGTATGACCTTTCATGCCTGAATGATTAGCACATGTTTTGTTGGGATTGATCCATTGGGAAGTATTCTCCACAACAACGGCAAGAATAGGGGTAACGTAAGCAGTGGCCTTCAGTCTGTCATACAGTTGGTTTATGGGTTCAGTAATTGGGGTGTATCGTCTAGGAAGTCTGCAGTCAAAATTTGGACGTGGCTTCGGGTATTTTTTGCGGGCGGGTAGAGTTGAATGGTAATATGCCGGTTGAGTGTTGTAGGTATGGTAGGTGGTGGTAGGGTATTGGTATTTTATAGGTGAGGGTTAATATGTGGATGGAGGTGTTTGGTATGTGAGGGGAGACTTAGGGCCTTGGGCTACCATCACGGTACCCACTTCTTTCTTCTTTGAAATTCTTCCTGATTGCAAAGCTTTATTCGTGGCTTGCAGTGCCTCGAAATTGGTTACCATCCCATTCTTAATTCCTTCTTTAATTCTTTCTCCTAGCTTGATGATGTCGGAGAACTTTTGATTTTCAATAACAATCAACCTTTCATAATACTGTGGATCTTGAGCTCTAACAAAGAACTTGTTCATTTGTTCTTCTTCAAGTGATGGCCTTACCTTTGCGGCCTCTGATCTCCAACAAGTAGCATACTCGCTGAAGGTTTCTGTCGGCTTTTTCTTGAGTTTTGAATGTAGAAAATGTATGGCGCATTTTCCGTGTTGAAACTGAATCTATCAATGAAATCTAATGTCATACTCACCCAATTAACCCACTTCTTTGGGTTTTGACTAATATACCAAGACAAAGCGTCTTCCGTAAGGCTTCACATGAATAGTTTCATGCGGTTTTGCTCGTTCTTACCCACTCCTACAAGCTTGTCGAAGTATGTTCTCAGATGCACCTTCGGATCACCAGTACCTTCAAACATTTCGAACTCGGGAGGTTTGTAACCCTCTGGCAGTTCCACATCCGGTTGAATGCATAGGTCCTCATAGTTTAGACCTTCAATGCCTTTCCCACCTTTAACACTCTGGACTCTACCTGTGAGCTTCTTGAGTTCCTCCGCCATGTTTTTAATGAGCATGTACTTTTCAGTTGATTCGGGTATGTATATGGTTTGTTGCGGGTATGGGGTAAGATTTCCACATATATCCCCTCCCTTTGATGAGTTCCTGGAACTTGGGTATATGGGTGGTCATTGGTCGAGTTTTGGGGATCGGGAATGGGTTGTGGTGCATTTGTTTTGGGGAGGGGGGTGTTAAGTAGTGTTTGGCGGGTATTGAGTTGGATATGGTGGTGTTGTTGAGGGGTCTGCACTAGTGGCGGGTTAAGGTTCTGGGGAGGTGCGGGATACTGGTGTGGTACGGGAGGATTTGATAGTGGATTTTGATTTTATGTGTCTTGTGGTGGTGTTTGGTTCTGGGTAGTCAGGTTTTGCTGGTTGATGTTAGGAAGTAAGGGAGAGTTTTGCCAGATTTCAGACTTGCTCAAGATCGCCCTATAGCCTAGGATTTTCTGCTCCAAATGTAAGACCAACTCATTCTGCCACAAAGTACTTCTGCCATCTCAAGTTTCCACGTTTTCTGCCACAGTACCATTGTCTTTCCTGACACTTAAATCATCCATCTTCCATTTTCCCTTGATTTTGCCTTTCGAGTCGCTAGGTGGAGGACCTCTGGATAAAGTGTGGTATGCTGATGATGCCAGTATGCACGTACCAACCTTTGGGAATGGAAATAATCAAAAAAGAAAAGAAAAAGGTAACTAAGTTAGTAAGGTGAAAATAAAAGAATGTTTGCAGTATTTAAACATGTTTCACAGAGTCGTGCAATAATTCGCGTCCTAATTTTGGGGACCTCATTGTGACTGAGGTAGGACTAAGCGACATATAGACTTCGACAAAATTGATACCAACTTTTCTTCATTTCATTAATGCAAAAATAGGTTTAAAAAATTGTTACTAAATCGACAATAATAATAAAGTCACTAATGGCATTAAGCCTTATTACATCGAAATCTAATCTACGCTAGAAAGCAGTAAAGAACATTATCTCCTAATCTACTAGGTCCCTGAAGGGCCTTGGCTCTTTTGACCCCATCAATCAGGTCTCCTAGATTGTACATATCCAACAGTAAGTAAGCTTTTGCCAAGTTTCCTCCTTCAACGCCGTTCATGCCCTGACAATCTGAGAGTCTCTTTCTCATATTACCTTCTAGCTCCATCAGTCCTTATTCCAAGTATTCCAATCTTTCTAATGACTTAGTGGCAATCTGCTTCCATTTTCTTATCGCCTCCATGTTCACTTTGTGCTACTCCAGATGTTTAGCAACGGAATCTAACACCTTTTTGCGTAGCCTCTTGTACTTAACTTGTGCCTCAACCAGTTCATCTATGATCCTATCCTTCAGATTGACTCCTAGATCGATGTCCCCTGCTAAGTCGTCTTCCAGCCATGATGGATAGTAGTATATATGACCAGCATGACACCTATCTAGCTCGATAGTTTCTCCTTCCACAATGATCTTTTGGTTCCACATATGTTGCACCTCTAACTTAAACGGAATGACATCTCATTTGAAATCTACCTTGTACTGGACCATGTTTGAAACCCTAGGTATGACCTGTTTTCTTCCTGCTTGCCTCGTTACCCTTATGGGAGTGTAAGGATAAATTCCTCGCAGCCTTATCAGTACCAAATGAGTAGTTCCCCTTGACCTGATAATGAACTCACTACTAGGAAACCATTCAAAGATCCAGTGTACCTGCTCATCTATCAGATTGCTAAAGAAACGCACCCAACTTACAACATTTCCAGGTTGTGCAAACCTGTCCGGAATAAACGTCATTTTCTTTGGGTGATGGTTGGCTATGTAGTCATTCGATTGCCTTCGCAGAATCTCTTAACGGTACTCTCCTCTCTGAAAGTGTTCCAGCAGCCTGACTTGTAGCAATAGATTACAACCCTCAAACTGTCCAAATCCCTGCTTGCACCAATCTAGGGTGCAGTACATCTCAACTAAGATCATAGGGATTATGGTATAAGTTTGTACCTCGATGTCATCCATCAACGTCCTGGAAAACATGGCTAAGAGAGTATGAATCCTTCCTCCTTTCATTGGAAATATCAACAACCCCAAGAAGCAGACGACGAACACATAAACCGGCGGTGCACCCAACCCAAGGAAGTAATGGCGAGTTCATCGTGGTGAAGATGATACGACTTGCGATGCCCATAACACTCGTAAAGAAATTTGAAAGGTATGTATTATTTCTTTAGACAAAGCATTTCATCATTCTTCTTAAAACCCAACATTTTCAAAAAACCACGGGAGTGAGATTCTTGGTACCAGTAATCCTGGACTATCCCATGGCAACTTGGAAAATACTCATATTTCTTCTAAGAGAGGAGTCATTTCTATATTGCCAAATCAAAAAATAGGTCTTTTCTCATCCTAGAACATGGTAGCGGTGTCAATCAACTTCCTATTTGGTCGAATGTTTCGCAAGGATGGCAGGTCACCAAGTACTCTCCTCACATGATTTTTGTCGCAAGGTACATGGCCTTTCCATCAGTTAAGTAGCAAAGGTGGGATGTTTTGGATCATATCGAACCCGGGGATTTCATGCTTCATTTTATGCAAACGGACAAAGGTTAGCCCTTTTCCCCTCCAGACTTGACTACTTACGCAATAATGATCAACATGTTGGCACATTCTCCAAGTAATGCACATAATATGATAGTGTCCATTGGGATTTTTGAAATCCAGTCACACTTTTGACAAGGTTCATCTTAGCGGGTTTGTTACGTTAACAACACTTTAACCCGTACTAGGTTTAACATGATGCATGTACATTTTAAATTGGAGTAGGATTTCTAGAAGGGTCTAGACTGGTACTTCCAAGTAGACAACTTTAAAGGGAAAGGCACGGAGCCGTCGACTACACCTCTAATAGACTTGTTTACCGCAAATAAGCCTCTTCGATTTTAAAAAGGGTGATTTCAGGAAAGCGAGGACACTCATCAAGCGCCGCTATGTTGATAATTGGAACGAGTGGAGTATGATGCGGAGCATGCTTTATGATGAAACAATAACATATTGACAAGTATTTGCATGATAAAAGTACGTAAAAGTAGTAAATAAAGTAGCAAAAGTGAATATAAACAGAAGAGAAAAGAAAGACAAATAAAGAAGTCAGTTTATCTCATGAAAATGAAATGAAGCAAATAAAGGAGAATAAGGGAAGGGATGTACATGTCATGATAACTTATAACAAAGGTGAACAAGGAAAGGGATGTGCATGTAATTGTAGTTTAAAGAAAATAAAGGAGAATAAGGGAAGGGATGTGCATGTCATACTAATTTAAGGTAGACAAAGGTGAGCAAGGAAATGGATGTGCATGTAATAGCAATTTAAAACAAATAAAGGTGAATAAGGAAAGGGACGTACATGTAATAATAGTTTAAAACAAATAAAGATGAATAAGGAAAGGGATGTACATGTAATAGCATTTTAAAAGAAAGTAATCCACATAAGTCATGTTTATTATGGTGTTGATACCTAATTTTTTCCAAAAATATTTTTTTAAAATTGCATATGTACCTTCAAAATCATGCATCAACAACACTTGGCATATTTCCACAATTTTCCTATATTTTATTAATTTATCCAGAATTTTATTTCCAATAAATAATTATAAAATTGCATCACAAACTATTTCCAAACATTTCTTGATTTATTATTTATATTTATGGTCTTATTAAGTCCAAATTATCCCATAATTACTCAAACTGGCTTTGCAATTATAGCCCAATCATATAATTTAGTGCCATTTTCCCACCAGAGATTAATCATTTGTATATTTAAATACTAAATAATCTTTCTAAAACTAATTTCTATGCATGAAATTCATTTATATGATTATTAGTTATCTTATAAATTATTTTAATTAATTGGATTGAGTATTTGTCAAATAGCCTATTCTATTTTGATTCTAGCCTAAATAAAACCAGCCCACCTGATTAAATCAAGCCCAAATACCCCAAGCCAATTCATAAATCCACCTGGACCCAATTCCCACTTAATCTGGACGGTTGATCATTTCGGATCATTGGACCAGATTCATCCTTTCCTAATTTAACCTAAGAGACTACTCTCCCCCCCCCCACACCTCTCATTTCCCTCACACACCCTCCGTCACTCATCTCTTCTCTCTCAAATCCTCTCAACCAAACCCTAGCTCTCAAGCATCGTCACCGGCATAAACTCCACCTTGTGATGTTTCTATGCATTCCTCGGCCAGTCCTAGCCTTCTACGCTCTGTGGCTCTTTGATTTTATGAATCCTTGAAAGGGTTTCAAAGGATTCCGGTCGGCTCTGGTTTGAGTCTATTTTCCCTGGCCTGTCTCAGGCCACTTTTTATTTGTAAGTTAGAATCTCGCCTTGTTTCATTACAACTCTATGGTTTCTAAGCCGATTCTCTCATCTTTGGGTTATCTATTTCTGAAACCCTATTTTTTAACTCTTGACTTCTTAGACCTGTAATATATCTAGTATATACTGAGTTATTTTGCTATTTTCCTTAATGATTTCTCTGATTTTTTGCTAAAACGCCTCTTCGTCCTCAAACTAGGGTTTCTTGACCCCTTTTCAAAAATGATTCTTCCTCTGATTCAAGTGTTATTCTATGATTTTCAATAAGCTTAAGCGTCTATTTATGTTTTCCCCTTTTGTCTAACTTATTATGTCAAAATCCTAAGTTTCTTGGTCTTAACCATTGGTTCTGAGTTTGTTCTTGCTTATTTGTTCATTTGATTCATTTGCATGTCTGTTATTTATGAATCGTTCAAAGTTTCTGTGATTTTACCTTATTAGGGTTTCTGATTGTTGCTTCTTCCGCCTGTATCATGTCTATTCTGTTAAGTCATGCTATGTTCTATGTGAATCCCTAATTTTGTGTGATTTTCACCCTATTTGGCTTATTAGGGTTTCTTATTTTTCCTATTATGTGTTTATCTCGCTTATTCTCAGATGTTTGTGTTCATCAGTACTATGTTCCAGTTTAGATCCCTGATTCTATGTGATTTTACTTTACCGTGCTTATTAGGGTTCTGATTCTTGCCTTTGTCTTGCCTATGTTGTTCAACCTGCAACTAATATGTCTACTTTACTACTTTATCATCATGCTTCTGAATATGTCCAACCCCCTTAGTATCAGCCTGCTTATAAACCCCCTTTGTAGTATACCTCAATGTGACTCTACCTTACTTATGTTTTCCCTGATTTTTATCATGAACTTTTTTGTGCAAAGCAGTTAGCTATCCTAAGTTGTCTGATCCTGTGTTGATTCTGAGATTCATGATATGCTGATTCCCTAAACCCCTATAAGAATTTTCATGCTCTTGTAACTATGTGTGCACTACATGTGCTCTATGTGTCCCCAATCCCCATCACTCCTGTGTGTAGGATTGTTCTTCCTGTTTTGGTTCTGTGTTCTTTAAGTATTGCGGAGTTTGGTTTTGGCTCTATGTTTGATCTGCTGTTGTTTAATTATATAACTCTCTCTTTTCAAAAGTTGTTTTACTGAATGACTCCCTCTTTTATTTCACAAAACTGTTTCAAGCAAGTCGCTTTTAACACTGTTTTCTTACAAAAACCTTTTCAAAACTATATCAAGCACTCTCACTCTACTCTTAGGTCCTTAAGTTATGTCCCTCTAATGTGTGACTGCTTAGGGATCCCTATGAGATCCCTCTGAACTCTGATGCATTAGAGTTGGCTCTTCCACACTGCACTTACTCAATTATGGTTGTGAAATCTAGGTGTGAGCACTGCCCGAGATCCCTTGAGGTCCTTAGGGAACTCTGACACACCCGGATATGACAAAGGCTATGAAACATTTGGGCATTTGAGGTTCTAAGAATCTGGTCCTGTTTTCAGGCTCCCAGTAGTGTAACTTCTTATTTTTCTTTATCTACTTATGTAATTCATTCACATTGGTTTACAATAATTGTTGTAAACGAATATTGGGGAATTGATAGTGAAAATGGGAGGGTAGTTATGTCTGTTGTCGATATCAATGGGGTAGAAACCCTGCCTTAGGCTTACATTTCTATGTGCGCATTAGGATCCATGTTTAGGATCAATACATTCTAAGCATTTCATGCATTAGATATCATGTTCATAGGTTAATTGATTCAACATCTCATTTGACGTTATTTTCATCACTTAGAAATCCTTATTCTAGGCTAAATAACAACATTAACATGAAAATTGTTGCTATTGCATATTCTGAAACCATGCTGTAACTTTCTGTGCTTCTAGAAATCATGTTATTTTAGGAATTTTGCATATAAATCATTCTGCATCTTATAATGTTCATACTAGATACCCTGTTTTAGGATGTCACTAAGTCACACCTAGCTAAACTACTGATGCATGAAAAAAGGAACATAAGACAATCTCACATATGATTATCCTGTGTTAGTAAAACTAGTAATAACCCCTGTGTCTTTGCAACACTTAGAACATCATGTTTTAGGTAAAACAACTTCTAAACTATTTTAAATAATTCTGGTAACTATTGTGCATTCCCCCCACACCTAGTCAAGCATTAGGTAACCAACTTTTATAAAACTAGAAAACTGTTGCTTTTGTGTTTACTGCCTAATGGTCAACATGCTTAAAATCAGTAGGCAAACTGGTTAGGGCCCCTGCTTCTGGGTTTATAAAATAAAACTGCATGTCTTCTGTGTTTTGGTATTCACTTAGACATCATGCTTAGTATCTTGCTTAATAATATTGCCCTTGTTTGTGTTTGAGACATGTTGATTACATGCAATATTTGTGGAGGTAAACCTGAGCCTCTTAATTGCTTCTTATTCTTGTTTTATCTACTAAAGTCCTGTTTGTTCTTACCTGTCGCCTTAGTATTTTCTCCTTTTAACCTTAGGGGTCTGTCGATAACCACCTATAGTTAGAGGTCCTAAATTCCTCCAGGGCCATTAAGAAGGGAGGGGTAACACCACGCATAGAGATTGTTAAACAACACTCACTTTAACTCTTTCAGACCATCTTCTCAAAAGCCTTTATTTGTTTACCTATGTGCTTTTGCTTATGTGCTACCTGTTTTAAAATTCAAAAATTTTGTTTGGCCGGGAACCACAGTTGTGGACTTCGAGGGGTGCCTAACACCTTCCCCTTGAAGTAATTTCAATCCCTTAACCACTCTCTGGTTATCCAATCTATGTTTGTAAATGACCTTTAGTAGTTGCCCTAATGCACCTTAATTCGTTAGGTGGAGACTCTTCAATTCCTTACCCCTTTCCTAAAAGGAAACAAGTTGTCCCAATAATGTCAAATACCCTGACCGATCCGAAAGGAGAGGGAGAAGAGAGGGGGGCGCGACATATAGTAAAAGCCTAAGTATTTCCCCAGTAGAGTCGCCATGATGTCGCGCCCCGTTTTCTTTGTGAAAGTGGGTTTCGACGTGTGAAAACTCTGTTAAAGGAGGTATTAAAGAAAAGAGTCGCCACCTAACGATTTTGAGGTGTGTTAGGGCACCTATTTGCAAATAACTTTATTTGACTAGTCAACGCCACCAAAGAAGGGCTTAAATTACCTAAAAGAGAAGGTGTTAGGCACACTTTGAGGTCCAAAACTGTGGGTCCCGATCGAACTTTAGACTATGTGGATTATGTAGTTAAGCTAGGTGATCAAGTAAATAGAAGAGAAGTTTAGAAGTCATAGAGCCTTATTAAAACATATGAGAATAGATACAAGTCTTAATGACTACGTAGGTACAAACCACGTTGATCTATGTTAAGTATGGATAACATGCACATAAATAAAGGGGCGTCCTAAGTTTTTTAGTCTAAAGGATCACCCTGTGCAACATAAATAATACTTTGCAACTCCCTTTAGGTATGGGTTGCTCATATTATTCAGCGGGCACAAACTATCATCTTCTGCTACCCGATTACTATGTTGAAGTTGTTTACTTAAAGGCGTTCTAATTCATGTCTAAGTCGTACCCTATGAGTGCACTACCCATCCCATGCCTATGGTCCAGGAAGCTTTGGACCTACTATTTGGTGGTTCTAAACTTTACTTAGGTTAATCAAAATGATAAAACTAGGCGCCATTCAAAATAAATAGGACTACAAACAATTGCAGTGAAAGGCTCAAGTTGACCTCCACACGCAAGCACAAATGCACGCGATCAGATTCTTATATCAGGAAGTAGGACATCTCAGAATTAAGAGTTTAGAATCCTTAAGTCCTATAGGCATGATCTCTATATGATTCCAGTATTATACAGGTAGTGTTGCAGTTTCTGAACTAACGTATGGGCAGAATAGAGCGTTACAAGTCCTATAGGCATGATTTCTAATTATTTGCGTAATAAAGTGGTGAAAACAACCCCAGAACTCTAAATTACCAATGCTGATTTTATAGATATGCGTCTTAGGCAGGTGACATTATCCTATAGGCAGGATTTCTAATGGCTGGCAATTGAAATTTGTTTTATGATACTTTATCCCTATAGGCATGTCATCTAAGTATTGCAATACAATGAAGCAACAAAAGTAGTTGATTAGTTGATTAAGATCCTATAGTCATGATAACTAGATGAATCAATAGAAGCGATTGACTGATTGATTAGTTGGAGCCCTATAGGCATGGTATCAAGATTAACAAAGCATATGTTATTACATCCTATAGGCATGATGTCTAAATGCAGAGTAATAACATAGAAGAAAGTATGGCAATACTTAGACTAACGTGTTTGAACAATGTACAAATAAGGTATGCATGATTCCTATATGTATGATTTCTATGCGAGTGTAGAATAGGAGCATGTAGAACAAAGTATAAAATAAATCATGTAAACAGCTATAGGCATACTCTCTACCCGTTTATATGAAGATTAAAGGATAATCATTCCCCATTCCACTAATTCCCAATTGTCTCGTTTGCAAATTATTACAGGCCCAAAATAATGAATATGAGTATAAATATTACACACTGACCAACTGCTGGCCCAAGGGCAGGCCCAAATAAAAATAACCCAACAATGCGTGGGCCTGAATAGTTTCATTCCCGCTCGAATAGCAGACCCAGGTCCAAACGCATCTCAAACAGGTGAGTGTGTCATTTGCACATCCCTGGGCTACACATGAATTCATGACAAACCCAGTGATTGAAAAAAAAACACTTAGCCATATAAGCTAACGAACTACACATAGCAATCAATTGAACATCCTTGAGGTAATACCTCATAGGGACAAGATTACATGACATTCAACAGGATTCACATGAAAGCATATTGACACTTGCATTTTTAGAAGATACGGTGATGGGATTAGTCAAACAAAGGATTAAACATGAAACTAGGAGAACCAATAGAACTTAGTCTCCACATTGACCTGAAAAACTAACAACATAGGTTCATAACAAGTGAAAGAGTATAGCATGTGCAACATTAGCAGAGTTGGAGAGGCATATCGCTTAGGTTGACATAGTAAGCACATTACACATACAATTTACATGAAATATGAGTAAAATGCAAGGAGACATGCATATAAATACACATACTTTAAGTCAAATATCATCTTCAGACATAGGGATTGAGACAAGAGGTAGCACGAATAATTCTGGTTATTTAAGAGATATAGTATTATTGATTTCAGCATCGCCAAGAAAGAACATATGTTATAGAGTATGCTTACTGATGAGGTTTAAGGGCAATTTGAATAAGCGCTACGATATTTGTGTGATAGTCAGTTGTTGAGGTTCAAAATTCAGTTAATTAATATGGAAAGGGTGATGGAAGTGCACATTTTGAGGTACTTGTAGGTGTGGCTTCATAATTATGTTGAGTAGGTATATGTAAGTTACTAAGATAAGGAGGCTAACACTTTTGAGGTATGAGGGGTGGAATTCTATAGGTAAGACTATATTTTGGAGTTGTGAACAAGGGAAGTGAGTTAATATCTAGATAGTTGGTTGTGTATATGTCTGTGGTGGGTGACTTGAGAAGATCTGTGTTTGATAGAGCTTGTGGTTTATGACATGTGATGTATCGTGATTTATCTTAGTATGGTGATGTATCCTTCTTGGAGGTCTTGGTTTGAGGAGTATAGTTCAAAGGTTGTAGGCATTATTTTTGGTATATTGGCATATTGAACAAGTTAAGTAAGGAGAGGCTCATGGATTTGTATATTTGATGCATTGGCCTCCATGAGGTTATAGCAAATCTTGAGTGGTGTGGTTGGTAAATGGATTAGTAATGGTTTACATGTATATATTTGCAGTTGAGGTAAGTGGTTTAGAGGTTCCTTGTATGTTCATGTGTGAGAGTTAGAATGGGTCTATTGGCTTGTGGGAGGCTTGTTTCTACTTTAGGTTGAATCAGTTTGGATGTCTATTGGTAGGACTGTTGATGATGTGTATTCTACGTCAGATAATATTTTCTTATGTAGCACAAGGTGTTAGATGTGTATGTCATCCGAAAAGAGTTATGGTTATCTGAGATACTTTCTATCATTGGAAATGTTAGAGCGATGGCCCACCATGTGATTATGGTGGTTATGACAGGTGTTATAGTTTGAGTTTCGTTGAGTTTACTTGGTTGTACATGATGGGTAGATGGAATAAGTTGTATAGCTACTAATAGATTGTGGACTTAGATCACCATGGGTTCGGGAAGTCATTGGATGATAAGCTACTCTCTACATGGTGCAAATCATGTCGTTTGAGGCTCCACGTGGAATTTGGTGTGGCTAGTTGATCGAGCAATTTGGGCTATATGATATAAATTTTATGGACTCGGAATTATCACAGTTAGATTTAGATAAGGATATATCTCGAAGGGAATATTTTCAAGCAGCCTAGGATGGGCAATGGTTCTTACCAGTCGAGGGAAAGATCTATGACTTGTTGATATGATGGGTGATTATGAGTTTCTATATGTTTCATTCATCATTAGAGTGTTGCAAAGGTTCTAAACAAGGATTTATTTTGTATGAAATAAATTACCAGTACTGAGCTTGTAAATGAGCATTTATTATGGGTGGAAAAGATTCCTCTAGGCCTATTAGTTATGGGGTACACCGTGTGGTTAAATATTTTAAGTATATTTGATGCGTGGCTAGAATTCATGATTTTAAGCATTATATACCTTGCATTTTATGTGCTTTAATGATAAAAATACACGTCATGTGTGCCTAATGGAGTTTATTTAATGTGCAGGTGAGTTGGAAATGGAAGCTAAGCTAAATGAGAGCATAAACGTCAGAAAATACGTGCAAGAGTCGAAAAGGAGCGATCCGGGACAAGCCTGGCGTTAGCCAGGCGTTAGACCCCAAACGCCAGGGGGTGCCTGGCGTTAGCCAGGCGTTAAACCCCAAACACCAGGCGGTGCCTGGCGTTAGCCAGGCGTTAGACCCCTAACGCCAGGGTGCCTATTTCGGTAAAGTCCG
>ML327865.1:0-82261 GCA_005239505.1 Nicotiana paniculata | reverse complement strand
TTAGAATTATTAAACACGCATGGAATGTAACTAAATAAAGAAAAGTTCCTAAAATTTATTAAAGCTATTTTTTGATTATTTTTTAGGAGTAATTTCCATGCGGGGCAAAAATTGGGTGTTCACAGTGACGCACAGACTGGATGACGAGTGTGGGGCGTGCACGAATTGGAAAGTTGGAAATATGTTTCCTTTTTCGGAAACTATTGAGTTGCGAAACTGATTTTAAAGCATATTCTTTATAATATTGATATGTTTTGATATAATTGGGCTATAAGCCATGTTTGGGGCCTAGTGCCGATCTGTTTTAACCCCTTGGGGATATTTTCCTGATAATTCCTCACTTATAAATTATAATTTTACACTCAGTCTTTCCTGATAAATTATTTTGACACTCAGCGCTTGTTGATATTAATTCTTGAAATGAAATATTGTTTTGGGTCGAGAACCCTATTTATTTATGGCCCAAGTGGCATGTTGAGAGTGTCTGGTTGAGTAAGGCCGAGGGCCAATATTGGAGGATGTTATGATGTGAGAGAGGCCGAGTGCATGAGAGTGATTGATTCCATGATTTGACTTGTTTATAGCGCTTGGGTTGTAGGAGCCCCTCCGGAGTGTGTACACACCCCCAGTGAGCGCAGAGACCTACTGAGTGCGAGTGTTGAGTGCCTAGTGCCAAGTAACGCGTGATTGGGAGGCATGAATGGCAGTGAGGATGCCCGAGGGGATGATACTAAGTGACCGTGAGGTGCTGAGGGACTGTTACAGAGTGATGGTGAGGTGCTGAGGGAATATTTATGAGTGATGATTATGGCCTGAGGGGAAGATTTTTTATGATATTTTACTGAGTTTTGATTATGATTCACTTCATTTTTCAAACTGATATTTTTGAGAGTTTCACTGAGAAATATTGGAGATTATAATTGTTTCAAGAATTTTTACGGAAACTGGTTTGAACTTCTATATACCTTATTGAGCCGTGGTATTTTATTGTTTTGTGGATTGGTGTATTTGTGCTATGTGTTTCTTATGCTCAGACTGTGATCTATTTTCATTACTACTGAGTTGGCGTACTCATCATTACTCCATGTACCTCTGTGTACAGATCCAAGTACTAGTGCAGAGCAATAGCCATATTCGCTCGTTATCAGCAGCATTTACGGGATTTCGAGGTAGCTGCTCAGCGTCCGCAACTTCTCCACTTCCCTTCTTATTATAGTATTAGCATTTGATTCATAGAAATTTATTAAGACATTAGCATAGTTAGTTATATTCTTAGATGCTCGTGACCATTTTGACGCTAGTCCTGGAGGAATTGTTTAGACAGTGGATTATTTTATATTTGCCTAAAGACTTAGGAAATTTTCTTGCTTGCTATGTTGATATTTAATGATATTGAGTTATTTGATTAAACTAAGTGTGTAGTTATGTGATGGTTGGGTAGCCTAGTTCCACGATAGGCGCCATCACGACCTGTTAGGATTTGGGGTCGTGACATTATGCATGTATTTCAAGTACGTATGACAAATGCAACGGATATCGATGAGGAGATCATGTACTCACACTCTCAAAGTACTCAATCTCACTATCTCACATTCTCTCTCACTATGCGCAATGCTCTACACACTCAATCGCTCAGTGCTTTACAATACCCGTTGCGTCGTGCAGCCCGATCCACATATATATAGTCGATTGCTCATTGGGGGTGTGCGGACTTCGAATGGGCTCCTACAACCCAAGCACTATAATCCGCACGGAAAACTCACATGATGCACGGATAACCCACGTACCATACTATCATATCAAGATTCCCATGGATAACTCACGTGCTATAGTATCATATCAGAATTCTCACAGACAAACCACGTGCTATAATATAAATACAATGATCCGCACGAACAATCACGTGCTATGATATCAAAACCTCACAAACAGGATCTCGGCCTCACTCATTCATCAACCTCTCTAGTATCACTCACGGACTCACAATGTCATGAAACTAGCCTGACAACAATGATATGACGTATCAATATATAATAACTGAGACTGAGATATGGTATGAATTCATGGATATAAAACAGTACGAAATATCAATGATATCAGTGAGATGACAGTAAGAAACGGCCACTATGGGTCCAAACAGTATCAACTATTTTATCACATGGTGGGAACACGAATCAACAAAGTAGGACCACTATACAGTGGCATGGAAGCTACCGAGTCCAAATTCACATGGTACACACCCACACGCCCGTCACCTAGCATGTGCGTCACCTCAATACCAATGATATAACACATATTATAGGGTTTCATACCCTCAACACTTAGTTTAGAAGAGTTACTTACCTCGAACAAGCAAGCCAACTGCTATTCCAAAGCTACCATCACACACGTAGCGACCTCCGAACGGCTCAAACTATCAAAAAGCAACTCAAATACATCAAATAAAGACCAAGGAAATAATTCCAAATGATAAAGATTAAATCCTTAATCAAAACCCAAAACCGACAAAAAATCACACCTGCGCCCGCGCCACAGAACCCAACAAAACTCACGAAATTTTATAACCCATTCAATTAAGAGTCTAACCATACTAGTTTCACTCAAATCTGACTCCAATTCGATGTTCAAAACACAAATTAATATAAGGAAACTTTAGGCCTAAACCCCCAGTTTATCTTTAAAACATTCATCAACCAATTGACAAAAATGAAGATAGATTCATGAAATATAACCAAAACTGAGTAGATAACACTTTTCCCAATTCATATGGTGAAATTTTCTCCAAGAATCCCCTCTATCCGAGTCCCACATCTCAAAATATGAAGAAAAGACCAAGACCCTCGATTTATTTCTTCTTCCAGCATTTTTCGTATTTGCGGATAAATGGTTGCATCTGCGAGCTTCGCTTTTGCGGAATAAGTCTCGCATTTGTGAGAAAGCCTCGACCCTCCAGTTGTCGCTTCTGTGATGCTCAGAACCGCATCTGCGATCGTGCTTCTACGCAAAATCTTCTGCATTTGCAGACTCTCACCCAACAGTGCATTCTCGCACCTGGGCTCGCTTCTGCGTCCATCGCACTTGCACATCATGAGTGACATGTGCGGAACACCAGAACCAGCAGCTTAGAAAAAATCCAAAATGCGATGAAATGATCCGAACCTTGTCCAAAACTCACCCGAGCCACTCGGGACCCCGTCCGACTATACTGACAAGTCCAATAACATAACACGGACCTACTCGAGGCCTCAAATCACATATAACAACATCAAAATGAAGATTTGTACCTCAAATCAAAATCTATGAACTTTGAACTTTCAATTTCCAAAACTCGCATTGAAACTATCAAATCATCCCGAATTTAACCCAAATTTTGCACACAAGTCTCAAATGACATGAAGAAGCTATTCCGATTCCCAGAACAAAAATAAGAATCGTATATCCTCAAAGTCAACTTCAGGTCAAACTTATGAACTTTTCAAACCTTCCAATTTCCAATTTTTGCCAACTTGTGCCAAAACCTCCTAGAAATATCCAAATGCAAATCTGGGCGTACGCCCCAAATTCGAAATCGCCATAAGGACCTACCCAAACCATCAAAAATCTGTTCCGGGGTCAAATTCATAAAAAGTCAAACTTAGTCAACTCTTTCAACTTAAAGCTACAACAATGAAATTCATTCTTCCAAACTGATTCTAACCTGAAAATTAAAATCGACGATTCATATAAGTCATAATACATCATACGTAGATGCTAATGTCCGTAAACTACCAAGCGAAGTGCAATTGCTCAAAACGATCGATCGGGTCATTACACGTAACCCCTGAGGAGTAGTGACGAGGAGTCGACATCGACACTCACTAGTGGTCCAATAATATCAGGTACAGTAAGGAAGCGAAAAAATATAATGCAGAGTAACTAAACAAAATAAATCAGTGTAAATATGTGGTAAAATTTCCCTCGCTACAATAAAATCAAGTTCTCAATTAGCAAATTCCTCCTCAACCGGAGCATATATAAATATGTATAATGGACCTCACCAAATAGAATGTTATAATTCGAATCAAGGTATAATTCACATATACCCTGGCTTCTTGCCAAATATTACTCATGATTCCAGGAGGATATTTTATAGAAATACCGAGGCGTACGACCTGATCCAACATAAATATTAAATTGCGCACTGTCGAGGCTCGTACCGCACGAACCATAGATGCATCTATTAAACTGCCGAGGCGAACCACCCACTCCCATGAGAGTGTGGTACATAAATCCTGTCAAGGCGAATGACCCGATCCCATTAGAGTAACAAGCTTAAACTGGTGCTTGACCCCCCCCCCCTCACGAATAAACATGTGAGTTAAATTTTTTAAATAAAATGGTTGGATGAAAACACATAATGCATGAGAAATACGTAAAAGAAACACCATTATTATGTGGCTAATCATGAAAATCGCGAAGCTCTACTATAGCAAGTCTATCACTCTACGCATGTCTAGTCACAAGTGGTAATGCGAAATAAAGAATTAAACGAGCAAGGATAACCCCTATAGTACAAGCACAGCATGGTGTGAACCCAAGTCTACCCAGACAATAACATGAATCTAACTACGTACGGACTCTCATCACCTCGTGTGTATGTAGTCCCCGCAACAAGTTTCACATATTAAATATATCATCAAGGGTTAGTTTCCCCTTCTCAGAGTTAGACATGAGACTTACCTCGTCTCAAAGCTTACTCTCCGGTCCAAAATTGTGTTTTAAATCCTCAACTCGGTGCCAACAACCCAAAGCTAGTCAAATATTATATAAATAAGTCAATATAGGCTCAAAAGTTCATATTCTAACTATTAAAGTGATTTCCCAACCCCAATTGAAGATTCCCAAAATTCACTCCTGGGCCCACGTGCCCGGATTCCAAAAATATTTGAAGAAAATTATTACTCATAACCTCATGAAGTGAAATATATGAATTTTCACCAAATTCCATAACTATTTTCGTGGTCAAATCCCTTTTTTATCCAAAACCTAGGTTTTTCATCTAAACCCTTGATTTCACTAATTTTTACATGTTAATTTATCCATAATCTATGTATTTAACTCATGTTGTGTAAAAATTACTTAGCTCAAAGTGCTAGGCGAAAACCCTCTTCCAAGTGCTTAAAAAATCACCCAAGAGTTGAAAGAAATGAACTAAACGGCCTAAGTCCCGCTTTTAATAAAGTTGTGCACAGGTATCAGATGTCGCATTTGCGACATCAGGTTCGCAAATGTGAAGCCGCAAATACGACAAAAAAATTGCAAATGCGACAAAAATATCACAAATGCGAACTGGGTTCCCACTGCCAAGGTCGCAAATGCGACCAAGGACTCGCAAATGCGACCAAGGACTCGCAAATGCGAACCATGTCAAGGTTGCAAATGTGACTGGTTTCTCGCAAATGCGAGCTATGTCCAGACGAGGCTTCTTCGCAAATGCAAACAAATTATCGCATTTGTGAGACCTGCAACACCGGTAATGAAACACTAGAAAACTGAAGTTTTTCCCAACCTTCCGAACATCCGAAACTCACTTGAGCCCTCGGGGCTCCACACCAAATGCCCACGCAAGTCTAACAACGTCATACGAACTCACTCACGCGATAGAAATACTGAAATAACATCAAAAACCACGAATTGGATGCCAAAATACATGGATTAACTCATGAACTCAAAAACTTCTAAAAATACTTCCGCACGTCCGGTTCTTATCAAATCAACTCGAAATGACGCCAAAATTTGCAAGCAAGTCTTAAATGATATTACAGAACTATTTTCGATATCGGAATCCTATTTGGACCTCGATATCACCAAAACCGATTCCAAACCAAATTTAAAGAATTTCAAAAACCTTCAAAGAGACAACTTTCACTATTAGGCGCCGAAACGCTCCCGAGTAATCTAAAATCCGACCCAAACATACGCCCAAGTCCATAATCATCATACGAACCTATTGGAAACGTCAAATCCCGTTTTCGTGGTTGTTTACTCAAAATCACACCTTAGTCAATTTTTCCAACTTAGAGCTTCCAGAAAGAGAACTTTCTTTCCAAATTAACTCTGAACTCCCCGAAATTCAATTCCGACCACATGTATAAGTCATAATACCTAAAGTGAAGTTGTTCATGGACTCCAACCACCGTAAGATGCGCTAGAGCTCAGAACAATCGATCGGATCGTTACACACTCCATTGTGCAGCCATTCCAAATTCCACCCCTTTAAACATGGGCTCACATAAACTTTCCATTTTCCAGTCATATTATTCTTGTGCAAGGACTTCCTTTAACGTCAAAAATAGTAAAAACATGACATATTTTTCCAATTTTCCATATAAGCTTAAAATTTGTAAAACGAAAATAAACTAAGAGACATAGATTTCATCTTCATGTTAATTCCAATATTATAAAAAGGTAGAAAGTTGTATTTTGTTAAAAATACTTTTTAAAATTATAAGTAACTTTAGTTAGGTTATCTGCCAATGAATTTGCATAAGTATTGACTTAATATTTTGTTTGGACTCTTAAGATTTAGACTGAAAAAAGTGAGGTGATTTGTACAAATTCAAAGAAGGCCAAATACATATGTAGCCCCCTAGGAACTGTATATACTAACAACGTTTTGAACGTTAATTTATTTTTTAGGTCAATGACTCTAGTGTACATCTCACACAAATCTTACATTCCTGGATCTTAGCTAAAGCTTAATAAAACATTTGCATCCTTCGCATGGTAATCAACAGTTACAACATCTTACATGTTCTTCATAAATTTCATCAAGGCTTCTACACTTATTTGAGATTCTTGGTTATAGACTACTTCTGCATTACCTTTGAAAACCTATAGTTGAAACGTATTGTGATTTTGAAAATTTAGGAGGAATAAACACGTGAGAGTTGCAAACAAGCTAGTTAACAATATTTTTGGAAGTTAAAAAGAAATTTTTAGTTATACTTTTATGACAATGAAAATGAGGTGGTAAATTTTTACCGCCTTAACTATTCAATTGGGCCCGGGCATAGCTCAGGCTAATCGTAATAGTTATGTAAATATACCAGGAATATTTTCTAATAAAATGTACATAAATAATTACATAAAACAAATATATTATACTATCATTATATTTGTATAAATAAATATTTTACTGGACTGGCCGCTAAAAGAACTCCGAGAAGGAGGCAAATTAGATACTGGCGGTGCATAATAAGGCTCCTGGGGCCTAGAAGGGGCTGGAACACCACTGGCGGCTGGAAGAGCTGAATGAACGGGGCGACTCACATAACTCCTACCATGTCGAACTGCAGCTGAGGCATGAGTACATTATAAGTGCCAGACACTCGAGACTTCTTGGCCTCTCTCTCCTCTCTGTCATGGGCAAGCATGCCCTCTAATCTTCTTGCAATACTCATAACCTGTTGATAATAAATATCCATCTCCAACTCCCTGGCCATGCTGATCCGAATGCTAGGGTGGAGTCCCTAAATAAAACGACGAACCCTCTCCCGAACTGTGGCCACCAAAGCTGGTGCATGTCGCGCCAAATTACTGAAACAGACTGCATACTCTGACACAGTCATATCACCCTGGTGCAACTGCTCAAACTACGCGCGACATGAGTTCCTGAGGCTCTGAGGGACATACTCTCTCAAAAACATGTCCAAGAACAGAGTCCATATAAGTTAGGGTGCCTCATCCGGACTACTCAACTCATAAGCACGCCACCACTGATAGGCTTCTCCTCTAAGCTGGAAGGTGGTAAAAGAAACCTCAGTCGTCTCCGCTATGCCCATAGTACGGAGAATACAATGTCACTCCTCCAGAATACACTGAGCATCATCTATATCCAATCCACTAAAGGTAGGTGGGTGGTACTTCTTGTACCTCTCAAGTATGGGTTGCTCCGCCTCAGAAGCGGTTGTCCTAGTCTAGTTCTAAACCGAAGCTACCGGCTGCATAGAGATGAACTCTGGGGCCTGATTAACCTGGACCTTCTGCTCAGGAGTACAGGCTGCGGGAGTCTGCACCGCTCCCCTGGCCTGAGATGTATACGGAGCTAATGGAATGAATCCAACCTGAGCTAAGGTGTTGAACATGCTTATGAACTGGGATAGAGTCTCTTGGAGGGCTGGTACAACCATAGGCACCTCTGGTGCCTGCCCTCCAACTGGAGCTGCTGGGGGCTCCTCTGTCGCAGCTCGCGCGGGTGCTCTTGCTGCACCGTGTGGTCGTCCTCTACCCCGGCCCCGGCCTCTAGCAGCTCTAGCAATGGGCGCGGGTGCTTGATCGTCATATCTTCCGGTATGGGTCCTCACCATCTGTGAGAAAGAATAGAATATAGAAGTTTAGAATTTGATGTCAACGAATTTGCACGATAAGGAATCAAAGAAGTATATTTGTTCCTAACAGTTCCATAGCCTCTCGAAGATAGGTACAGACGTCTTCATACTAATCTGCGAGACTCTAATAAACTGATTTTGTGACTCACGACACCTATGAACCTAGAGCTATAATACCAGCTTGTCACGACCCAAACATCCCTCCAGAACACTTCATGATGGCACCTAGTCTCTACGACTAGGTAAGCCTAACAATTTACAGAAAAAACCAATAATGGAAGCAAGGCTTAACTTCTAACTGCAAGAGATACTGAATAATCAAAACGATGCCGCTCTACATGTACAATAACCAAAACTCTAACGTACACAACTTTCCCACAACCCGGAATATCATTAGTCACAATATACAGAAAGGAAATAACATCTCTATGCACTGGAGTCTAGTAAAACCAAATACATAAAATGTTTGACACGGGGAAGAATAGATGGGACTTTGAGGTCTGCAGACGCATTAGATATACCTTGAAGTCTTCAATAGCTGCCTCGAACTCACAGATAATGCAACTGATGACGAGCACCTGAATCTGCACAAAACATGTGCAGAAGAGTAGCATGAGTACACCACAATTGGTACACAGTAAGTGTCGCGCCTAGCCTCGGTCGAACAATGACGAGGTCAGTTAGGCCCACTGATATATAATAATAGGATCATGAGAATAAGTAGTATAATAATAGACCAGAGTTCGACAATGAAAAACACAATGAAATAACAAACAACACGCAGAAATAAGCAAAAGGAGATCTCCCAAGATACTGTCTCGTAGTCCTAAAATTAAATATGCATGGAGAACTCCCGAGGTACTTCCTCGTAGTCTCAAAAGCAAATGTACAGGGAGAACTCCCGAGGTACCGCCTCGTAGTCTCAAAAGTAAATGTGCAGGGGGATCTCCCGGGGTACCGTCCGGTAGTCCCAAAAGTAAATATGTAGGAGGATTTCCCGAGATGTCTTCCTGTAGTACCTAAGTAAATGCACTGCGCAATCAATTACAGAAGGTAAGTGCATAAAGAGAATCTATAGTCTAGGCTAAGTACAAGTTGGAAAAAGAAGCAGGAATTCAATAGGCATGCTGCAAGGAGTTCAGTTAAGCAACTAAGGCACATAGACATGTTATTCTAGGATAACAGGGTAACTACGCATGCTAGTATATTCAATTAAGGTGAAAACATGTAATTACTCACGGCACTCACATAGCAATATCAGTACCAAATCCTATGGGGATTTTCTCCACACAATGTTAGGCAAGCCACTTACCTCGAACCAAGCTCAATCAATTGATAACAATGCTATTCCCACGAATATCCGACTCCAAATGGATTGAATCTAGCCAAAACCAATTACATACCATAAATATAGCTATAAGAAACTAATCTAGTAAATTAAATCTAAGAAAAAGCGAGAAATTAGGAAATCGTCCCAAAAAGTTTCTCGATCCCACATCTCGAAATCGGGTAAAAGTCACAAAATATGAACACCCATTCACTCATGAGTCTATCCATACAAGAATTACTCGAATCTGACCTCAAATCGCCTTCTAATACTCGAAATTTTAGCCTATGAACTTTCTACCATTTTTTCCTAAATTTCCAACTCAAATCCCTAATTATAATATGTAAATAACAATAGATTCATGAAATATAGACCAATCCGAGTTAGAATCACTTACCCCAACAATATTCTCAAAGAAACCTCAAAAATCGTCTCTCACCGAGCTCTCAAAGTCCCCAAATCGATATGGGAATCAACCCTCGAATTTCCTCTTTTCTGCCCAGTTCTTCCATATATGCGGACGTGCCAACGCACGTACTATCGCACCTGTGGAATTCCGATCACAGGTGCAGATTGAACCTAAAAACTCAAGCTCGGCTTCTGCGATAATAGGGTCGCACCTGCGTGTGTGTGTGCCTACAGAGTATTGTCCGCTTATGCGGTCTCCTTCCGCTCTTGCGGTCCCTTATGCACATTTGTGGGCATCGCAGATGCGGTACTTCCCTCGCACCTACGATCCCTGATCAAGTCTCCCAACTTCGCTTATGTGCTTGATTTGCCGCACGTGCGGCTCGCACCTTCAGTTTCCCCACCGCAGGTGCTTTAACAATTGCATAAGTCCAACATTTCATCCGTTAGGCATACGAACCTACCAAACATACTAACCAGTCCTAAAATACAATACGAACTTAGTCAAGCCCTTGAATTACACCAAACAACCCTAAAACACAATTCACCCTCTGAATCAAACTTGTTGAACTTGAAACTTCCAATTTCTACAATCGATGCCGAAAGCTATCACACTACGTCCGATTGGCCCCAAATTTTGCACACAAGTCATATTCAACCTTATGGACCTACTCTAACTTTTGAAATCGGAATCCGACTCCGATATCAAAAAGTCCACTACCGGTCAAAATCTCCAAAAAATTGATTTTCACCATTCCAAGCCTGAATAAGCTACAGGACTCCAAAACACAATCCGAACACGCCCCTAATTCCAAAATCACCCAACACAGCTAATGGAACTGACCAAACTTTATTCCCGAGTCGTCTTCATACAGTTCCAACACGGTCCAAATCCTAAGACTTAATCTTCTGCTTAGGGACTAAGTTTCCCAAAACACTCTGACATCATACCCAACACCTCCGGGAACACACATGAGCAGAAAAAGACGTGGGGAAAAAAGTAAATAGGGAATCGGGGATACAACTTTGAAACGATCGGTCGGGTCGTTACAAATCCAAAAACAATTGACGCTCTATAACAAACTAAAAAAATAGTATAATATCAATATTCAGCTCCTAATTTCATGCTTATGTTCTTTCAAAAATCCAAATTCATACAAAAATATATAAATATCCATCAAATAATTCTCGAAATTAATTTCTTAATTTACTCTGTGTAGTGTCTTTTTCAACGTAACCCCTGGTTTGGACAACATTTAGTTCTATTTTATTCTTCTCTAAACATGATATACGTTGATATTGTGGAAAATAAAATTTAAAAAGACTTTAGAAAAAGGAAGTAGCCAGATTTATGAGAAAATATTTAGCTCCCATATGGTCATAGATTTTGTCTTCATTTTTTCAAAATAAATAAATAAATAATAAAAATTTCAAGTTCAATCAAATTTATATCCAAGCGCTAGCTTAATGATTCGGCTGAAATCGTTCGGAGAGAGACTAAATATTTTTTTTTTTTGTATTTAAGGACAATAAAAAGAAGTAAGGACTTATTTGATAAATAGAAAATGGGTTCGTTCTAGCCAATTAGTAGGTCGAGTTGATACATGGTGCCAAATTTGAAAAAATAATTTTGTATAGTTGTTTTTATAATAATAGGCGTAACTTTTTTTCTTTGTATATATATATTGTCACGATCCAAAATTCCCTTCGTATGATGCCGTGACAACACCTAGTGTCTAAACCTAGGTAAGCCTAACAACATGAGGAATAATTGAAGTAACAACTTAAAATCTCAAAACTTTAGCAACTGCATAAATAAAATCTGTAACTCAATATGTACAACTCCCAAAACTCGGTGAGATATAAGTCACAAGCTCTAAGTAACAGTGTTGAAAAATCCTATACATCATTGTCTATAATAGTGTAATGAAATAAGGAAAAACGGGATAGAAGGGGACTCCGAGGCCTGCGTACGCGGGCAGGTGTACCTTGAAGTCTCCAAAGCAACATCATCTCATTAATGTCGGAACTGATAGAAAGTACCTGGATCTGCACAAAAAGATATGCAGAAGCATAGTATGAGTACACCACAATGATACCCACTAAGTGCCAAGCCTAAGGAAACAAGGATTTACATGTTAAGGGAACAAACAATCAAGACAAATACATTAATAATAGAGAAGGAGCAATAAGAGTCACTACTGAAGTACCGCCTCGTAGTCCCAAATCATAAAAGTAACTCGAAATCTTTACTTATATCATCGTGGGAGCCTTTACATTTGGTTTTAAAAAATTATTTTTTTCGAAATATCATCATGTGTATTAGCCCACCTTATCGCACCACATGACTTCTAGTAGTTCCCCTACTAGCCACGCGTATCAAGCCCATCTTAATCTCACACCTGTGTGTTATACCACCGCGTGCATATCAATATCATAAAGTGTCACAATTCGCACCTCAAGTGCCCAGTATCACAACTTGCTGGAAAAGCCAAACAATAACATAATGTCACAATAAGGAACCCACATCTCAACCACAATGTACACAAAGTCTCAACAATAACAACCGGAGAGTAACTCCATAAAATGATATTTCACAACTTACACTATTTCTTAATAGGAACAACGACTTTTGCAACTTAATACCAAATTCATCAGCAAGATATTTCAAAAATAGCAATTTCAAGTAAAGAATTCAACAGTTAAATAATGAATACGGAACAAAGGAAAAAATTATTTAAACTAAACATGTAAGACAAGTAGACACGTGAATTTAGACAAAATATGATGACTATAACATGTTAAATAACTCAATTAAAGCATGAAAGGAAAGTACATAGCTAAAACTCGAAAATCTCAACATTTATCCTGTGTACGCACTCGTCACCTTGCGTACACGGCTTTCACCTATCACAATTATCACCATAATACCAAATCTTGAGGAGAATTTCCCCACACAAGGTTAGACAAGTCACTTACCTCAAACCACGCTAAATCAATCAACTAGAAGGCCTTTCCCTCGATTTTCCAACTCCGAAGCTCGAATCTAGCCAAAATAATTTTATACTATAAATATAACTATAGGAAACTAATTTAAATAATTAAATTACGATCTTTGCAAAGAATCAAAAAATCGCCCAAAAAATCAACCGGGTCGGTGTTTCAAAACCTGGCCAATATTATAAAATTCGAACACCCATTCGATATCGAGTCCGACCATACAAGAGTTATTCAAATCCGACCTCATTTCTCCTTTCAAAACTCAAAAATGTAGCCTAAGTAATTTCTACTAATTTTTCGCAATTTCCAACTCCAAAGCACCAATTAAATGATGAAAATATCAATAGATTCATGTGAATTAATCAAAAACGAGTTAGAATTTATTATCCCCATAGTTCTTTCTGAAAATCGCTCGAAATTTCACCTCAAACCGATCTCTCTAAGTCCCAAAATGAAATATGGATCAAAACCTCAAATTTTCCACTTTTTTGCCCAATTAAATCACACATGCGACTTTATTGCCGCATTTGCGGCTCCGCACCTGCGGAATTGGCATCGCATGTGCGGATTTCACTTAATTTCAGGAACTCCTCTTTAACACACAAGACATAGCACCTACGACTGCGCTTCTGCGGAGGATGTTCAAACAGCCTATTCCGTATCTGCGATCACTTCTCCGCACATGCGGCCACGCATGCGGTCCACTCCTTGCATCTGCAATCTCAGCTGGGCTAATACATTCTGGCACCTGCGATCACCAACTCACTTTTACAAGCCCGCACCTGCGGTCAATCCCTCTGCAGGTGCAATAACACCAGAACAATCCAGCTTCAGCAGTCTCAAGAATCCAAACTTGTTCCGGATTCGATCTGAATCACACGCGAGTCCACCAGGGCCCCCGGGACCCGTCCAAAAATAGCTATTAGTTCCAAAACACATAACGGACCTATTCGAGGCCAAAAATAACATCAAATAACTTAAATTCTATGAATCACAACTCAAATTAAAGCCTAAGCAACTATGAACTTCCGAATTCTGAAACTAACGCTTGTTCATACCTAAACAACTTCTATTGACACCAAATTTTGCATACAAGTCATAAATGACATTACAGACATATTCCAAATTTGGAATCGGGATCCCACCTCTATATCAATAAAGTCCACTCCCGGTCAAACATTTTAAAATCTTCCAACTTTCCAACTTTCGCCAATTTACGTCAAAATGACCCTCGAACCTCCAAATCAACATCCAGACACACCCTTAAGACAAAAATCACCGTACAGAGCTATTGGAACCGTCAAAACTCGTTCTAGAGTCATATTCACACAAGTCCAACTACGGTCAACTCCAACGACTTAACCTTCCAACTTAGGGACTATGTGTCCCATTTCACACCGCAACTCACCTGCAACCAAAACCAACAACCCTAACAAGTTACATATCAATAATATAGCATATATATAATACATTCTTACAACTACCGAATGTAGATAGTTTCATCCACGGATTAAAAGTAATATTTTCCCCCCAAATTTCATATTGGGGTTTCCTATTGAAGAATTAACTTAAATAGTTATTCAACCAACCGTTTAAATTAGAAACAGCTAGTGGAGGAATAATATAATCATAGTTTTGTATTATATGTGTATAATCATGTGTAATTAATTTATAATCTATATGTGTAGCTAAAACAGTAAGCAGTGGGTCAGGCCAGCTATTTGTGTAAATATCCCCTTATTAGAAGAATAAACTGAAATAGCCGCTCACCCAACCGTTTTAATAAAAAATAATTGTTTGAGGTATATGCATAGTTCGTGCATTATATGTGTACTAGCTTTAGTGTACGTGTGTTGCACGTGAAAATCTACCTATTAATAGAATAATTGTATATAACAAGAATAAATTTTGTATAATAGCAATTGGCATCCTAATAGATCCAATATGCATTTAAATGGAAAAATGAGTATAATCACATTAATTGTAATGACCCGATAGATCGTTTTTATTTTTACAAACATTTTTTCCTAAATAAGACATCTCGTATGTGCTTTTACTATTTTATGACTTGCGGAGATAGTTAGTTCGGGATTTGGAAGGGTTCAGGTTGAAATCGAAACACTTGGTTCCTTAATGTTGGTCAAAAAGGCTAAGTTTGACTTCGGTCAACGCTTTAAGTAAACGACCTCGGAATCGGGATTTGATGATTCAAATAGGTTCATATGATGATATTGAACTTGGGCATATGTTCAAATCGGGTTTTGGATGACCCTGGAGCATTTCGGCGCCTAATAGTGAAATAAGGCTCTTTGAAGGTTTTAAGGTTCTTCAAATTTGGTTTGGAGTAGTTTTTGGTGTATCGAGGTCAAATTGATATTCCGATATCAAAAATAGTTCTGTATGGTGTTTTAAAACTTGCCCGCAAAATTTGGTGTCATTCCGAGTAGTCTAAGTATGATTCGGCGCACTCGAAGCGATTTGGAAACTTAAAGTTCATAACTTGATTCGATTTGGTTTTGGGGTGTTATTCTTGGTTTTGTTGTTTTTTATGCGTTTCGAGAGTTTGAGCAGGTTCGTATAATGTTTATGGACTAGTTGGTGCGTTTGGACGGGGTCCTGAGAGGCTTGGGGGTGTTTCGAACTGCCCGGAGCTGATTTAGGAAAACCAGAAATTCCAGTTCTGGTTTCCTTCTTCGCGAACGCGGAAAGACCTACACATTCGCGATAAAGGATTTGGGCAGTGGGGAAATTTTCCCTTCGCGGAGCCTTGAGGTCCCAGGCGTACTCGTTCGCGAAGGTCCTATCGGGTTCGAGTAGAAGGAAGGGACCATAAGAGGGTCGAAGGTTCCCTCGCGTTCTCGTTGGGCAGGGCTGGTGCCTGGTCGTTTGCCTTTGTGAAAGCGAGGCATGTTCCGTGTTCGCTAAGAAGAGGACAGCTGGGCAGTGTGTTTTAAAACTCGGGACTTAGCTATTTTTAGGTTCATTTATTGCACTCTTGGGCGATTTTGGAGCTTCAAAAAGGGGGATTTCAACCTACCTATTTAATGTAAGTAATTTCTACCTAATGTTAGTTTAATACATAGATTATGGGAAGATTTTAACATATAAATTTTTGGAAATCATGGGTTTAGATGAAAAACCTAGGTTTTTGATAAAAAATGGAATTTAACCACGAAAATGGTTATGAAATTTAGTGAAAATCATATATATGAGTTCATGAGATTATGGGTAACAACTTTCTTCAAAAATTTCCTGAATCCGAACACGTGGGCCTGGGGGTGAATTTTAGGAATTCTTCAATTAGGGTTGGGAAATCACTTTAATAGTTAGGATATGAACATTTGAACATGTATTGACTATTTTATATAACATTTGATGCGAGTCGTTTGGCACCGAGTTGAGGGTTTAAAGCATAATTATGGACGGGAAAGTAAACTTTGAGACGAGGTAAGTCTATTTTCTAACCTTGTAAGAGGGAATTAATCTCATAGATGAATTGAATCAATATTTTCTACTATTTGTAGGGGATACATACATAGAAGGTGAGGAAAGCCCGTACGTAGCTACTAATTATGCTTATGTCCGGGTAGTTTAGGAACCAAATCATGTTATACTTGCAATGTTTGCATCCTACTTGTAATTTAAATACCTAAACCATATTGGAACTTGATAAAGGAATTGTAAAAGGACGAGTTTTATTTACTTGAGTTTTGGATGGGTTACTTGACCGTTAATGAGAATTGGTATTTTCTTTGAATATTAGCCTCATAATAAACTTTGAATCGATTTTTTATAAAGTATTTTCTCTTCTTGTGGAGTGGGCCTAACGCCTTGGTAATCGAATATATGCATCAATGGTTCGTGTCGTTCGACCCTTGAATGTAAACAATTTATATATTTATATGTTGGATTGGGCTGTACGACCTCGGCGTAATTCGTGCATAAAAATTCTTGGAGCCCAATTGTAATTGATATGTTTCATTGGCTTGAGAGATTAATTTATTAAATGACGGAAATTAATTTGGGATTTACTATTAGTAAAAGAATTATTTATTTTATAATCCATGCTTAATTATAAATTTGGTATTTATTGTTAGCCCATAGTAAGTGTCGAAGTCGACCCCTCGTCACTACTTCTTCGAGGTTAGACTAGATACTTACTCGATACATGCTGCTTATGTACTCACGCTACACTTTTGTACTAATCGTGCATGATCTGAGGTAGGTGCATCTGGCTATCAGTCTGGCGCACATCCTTGATTTCTTCGATACTTTGCTGTGAGCTACCTTCCGAGCCCGTACTGCAGCACCCGAAGTCATTCTTTTTTTTTTTTTACTTTTTGTCTATTTCACTTTAGAAAGTAGTGTAGTATTTTTGTATATCTACTAGTAGTTCATACACTTGTGACACCAGGTCTTGGAAATTTTGCTAGAAGACACATGATGATCTTTTCTTTTCTTTTTTTGGATATTTACTTATCTCATTTTCTCTTAAAATTAATTAAATATCATCTTATTAAATTCTTACTTCCTATTTATGTTGTAATTAAAAATCAGCTATTTTTGAAATGTTAAAAGAAACAATCATAAGGTTAGTTCAAGGTTGGCTTGACTAGCGATAACCTTGAGCGCCATCACGGCCTATAGGAGAAATTGGATCGTGACAACATCGTATCATAGCACTAGGTTCAGGTAGGTCTCAGAAGTTATGAGCAAGCCTAATAGAGTCTTGCGGATCGATGCGGAGATATCCGTACTTATCTTCGAGAGGCTATGGGTGTTAGGAAACTACTCTTTCTTCATCTCCTATCGTGCGACTGATCTTATACTAAGTATCTTTCTCTTATTCTCTCACAGATAGTGAGAACGTGCAAGACAAATGTTCCAGACCCAGGAGGAGCTTCTCCCCCTGTTGCTAGAGGCCGAGGGAGGGCACCGGCCCGAGGTAGGGGACGAGGACATCCCAGAGTTTCCCCAGTCGTTCCACCACTCGATCCTGTAGAGCATTCCATTATTCAGGAGCGGGGCGAGGTGCCTGCCGTAGAGCCAGCCCCGGTAGATTTCATGTTAGCACCCGGCTTCCAGGAGTTCATGGGCCGTATGCTATGGTTCATGGATACTATGACTCATGCTAGTTTATTTCCAGCATAACCAGCCACCTCTCAGGATGGAGGGGAAGAAAAGACCCCTACTGCTCATGCTCCTAGTCATGCAGGTGTTGTATATCAGACCCCAGGCACACTACCTGTGGGCGGAGTCCAGCCAGTGGCAGAAGCAATGCCTGAGTCCAGACCAGCTGCGGTTGGCGAGATGCAGAAGCTATTGGACGTATGTAGTAGGATACACCCTCCTATCTTCGGAGGTGAGTGACATGAGGTTCCTCAAGACTTAATTTATCAGTGTAGGGACAGACTGCACAACATGAGGATATTAGAGACCCACAGGAGGGATTTTACTACTTTCCAGCTGGAGGGTAGGACCCGTAGATGGTGGCAGTCTTATCCTCTTGGCAGACCAGCAGGTTCTCCTCCCTTGACTTGGGATCAGTTTACATGCCTTTTCTTGGATAGATATATTCCACCCTCCTAGAGGGAAGAATTGCGGTGTCAGTTTGAGCAGCTCCAGCAGGGTCAGATGTTAGTGACCGATTATGAAGCGAGATTCTCTAAGTTATCTCACCATGCACTTATGATATTTCCTACTGAAGCGCAGAGAGTACAGAGGTTTGTTGCGTGGTTGCACTTTGGTATTTGAGCCACTATTTCCTGAGAGATTGAGATATGGACTTCTTACCAGTTAGTTGTGGAAATAGATCGAAGGATTGAGGGTTATCATCAGCGGAACCAAGAGCAAATTCCGCGGGACAAGCTGTTTTGTTATTTTGGAGGGTTTCGTGGTGCTCCATCTGGAGGCAGAGATCAGTTTGAGAGAGGTCAGCCTAGCAGGCCCACATATCCAGCACTGACGCCTCCTCGGGGTGCTCCAGTTCCACCTTATTTCAGCGCCATTCCAAAGAGTTCCTACCGCCACCAGCTATTCAAGGTTACTCCAGTGGGTATTCAGGCCATCAGGGTCAGGCTTCAGGTCAGCAGTCCTTCGTACCGAGAGGTTGTTTCGAGTACGGATATTTCAGCCACATGCGGAGGTTCTGCCCCAGGCTTTGGAGCAAGGTAGTGCAACAGGGTTCTCAGCCAATGAATACAGCACCAGTAGCCACACGAGTTATCCAGCCGCCCAGAGGCAAAGGGTAGGTGGGTAGGGCCATCCAAGAAGTGGAGGCTAGGTAGGTGGAGGCCAGTTTAGGTGGCGCTCCAGCAAGATTTTATGCTTTCCCGACCAGACCAAATGCAGTGGACTCAGATGCCGTGATCACATGTATTATTTCTGTATACGGCAGGGATGCTTCGGTATTATTTGATCCAGGTTCTACCTATTCATATGTCTCATCTCTGTTTGCTTATTTCCTGGATATTCCTCGTGAGTTCTTGGGTACTCTTGTTTATGTGTCCACTCTAGTGGGCGATTTTGTTATTGTGGATTGGGTCTATCGGTGCTGCATTATTACGTTATGTGGTTATGATACTAGAGAGGATCTTCTACTAGTTGATATGACCGACTTTGAGGTCATCCTGGGCATAGAATGTTTATTTTCTTATCACTCCATCCTTGATTGCCAGGCCAAGACTGTTACCTTGGCGATACCAGAGTTTCCTAGATTGGAGTGGAAGGGTTAGTGTGCCAGCACACCTAGTCGGAACATCTCTTTTATGAAGTCTCAACACATGGTTGAGAAGGGTTATTTGCCTTATCTAGCCTATGTTCGGGATACTACCGTAGAGACTCCCGCGATCGATTTAGTACCCATAGTCTGGGAGTTCTCCGATGTGTTTCCTTCTGATCTTCAAGGCATGCCACCAGATCGTGATATCGATTTCTGCATTGGTTTGGCTCCAGGTACCCAGCCTATTTCTATCCCACCGTACCGTATGGACCTGAAAGAGTTGAAGGTGTTAAAGGAACATCTTGTGGAGTTGCTAACAAAGGGGTTTGTCAGGACGAGTGTATCACCTTGGGGTGCACCATAGTTATTTGTGAAGAGGAAAGATGGGACTATGCGGATGTGAATTGATTATCGCCAATTGAACTAAATCACCATTAAGAACAAGTACTCGTTGTCGCATATTGATAATTTATTTGACCAGTTGGAGGGTGCTAGGGTGTTCTCTAAGATTGACTTGAGATCAGGGTACCATCAGTTGAAGATTCGGGATTCAGATGTTCCGGAGACTGCTTTGCGGACTACGTATGGCCATAATGAGTTTCTAGTGATGTCCTTTAGTTAGACTAATGCCCCGTTGGTGTTTATGGATTTGATGAATAGGGTGTTCAGGCCGTATATTCATTCGTCGTTGTCTTCATTGATGATATTTTGATCTACTCGCCCAACATGGAGGAGCACGAGTAAATTTGAAAATGGTGTTTTAGAACTTGCGGGAACAGAAGCTATATGATATTCCACGTGTGAGTTTTAGCTAGATTTTGTAGCATTCTTTGGGCATGTTGTATCAGGAGAGGGTATTAAGGTGGATGCCAAGAAGATTGAGGCAGTTTAGAGTTAGCCTAGTCATACTACGGAGACTGAGATCAGGAGCTTCTAGGGGTTAGCAGGTTATTATCGCATGTTTGTAGAGGGCTTCTTATCTATTTCAACACCACTAGATTGACTGAGAAGGGTTCTACGTTCCGGTGGTCCGATGGTTGTGAGGTGAGCTTTCAGAATCTCAAGACAGCTTTGACTATGACATCGGTTCTTGTGTTTCCTTTTGGTTCAGGGATGTATACGGTGTATTACGACGCTTCTCATGTTGGTTTGGGTTGTGTATTGATGTAGAAGGCGAAATTTATTTCATATGCTTCACGTCAGTTGAAGCCCCATGAGAAGAATTATTCTGTACACAATTGGGAGTTGGCCACTATTGTTCATGCTCTTAATATCTGGAGGCATTATCTTTATGGGGTCTCCTATGAGGTTTACACTGATCATCGTAGCTTGAAAAATTTGTTCAACTAGAGGGATCTCAATTTGAGGCAGCACAGGTGGCTTGAGTTACTGAAGGATTACGATATCACCATTCTTTAACATCCAGGTAAGGCAAATGTAGTTGCGGATGCCTTGATCAGAAAGGTAGAGAGTATGGGTAGCTTGGCATTCATTTCAGTAGAGGAGAGGCCCTTAGCTTTGGACATATAGTCATTGGCTAACATACTTGTGAGGTTGGATATTTCAAAGCCTAGTCGAGTTCTTACATGTGTCGTTGCTCAGTCTTCACTATTGGAGAAGATCAGGGCTCGACAATTTGATCATCTGCACTTGTGGGTTCTTAAAGAGACGATACTACAGGGTTGTGGGAGGTTACTATCGGCGAGGATGGTGTTCTGCGACTCTAGGATCGTCTATGTGTTCCTAATGTCGATGTCTTCAGGGAGAGGATTCTAAAGGAGGTACACAGTTCTCGATATTCTATTCATCCAGGTGCTATGAAGATGTATTGCAATCTGAGGTAGCATTACTGGTGGCGAAGGATGAAGAAAGACATAGTTGAGTATGTTGTGAGGTGTCTAAATTGCCAGCAGGTTAAGTATGAGCGCCAGAGGCCAGGTGGCCTACTCCAGCAGATGACTATACCTGAGTGGAAATGGGAGCGCATTACTATGGAATTCGTAGTTGGGTTGTCGTGGACCTTGCGGAAGTTTGATGCACTTTGGGTCATTGTCGACAGGTTGACCAAGTCAACACACTTCATTGCGGTGGTGACCATGTATACTTTATAGAGGTTGGCATAGATTTATATTCTGGAAATAGTTCTGTTGCATAGTGTGCCTGTTTCTATCATATCAGATAGAGGCCCTCAGTTCACTTCGCATTTCTAGAGAGTAGTACAGAGTGAGTTGGGGACCCGTGTAGAGCTCAGCACAACCTTTCATCCATAGACTGACGGGAAATCGGAGCGGATAGTTCAGATCTTGGAGGACATGCTCAGAGCATATGTGATTGACTTTGGAGGGCTGTGAGATCGATTTTTTCCTTTGGTAGAGTTTGCTTACAACAATAGTTATCAGTCCAGCATCGAGATGGATCTATTTGAGGGTTTATACGGTCGACGATGTCGTTCTCCCATCGGATGGTTTGAGCCCGCGAGGATAAGTTATACGGTACTGATTTGGTGAAGGATTCCTTGGAAAAGGTAAAAATGATTCAGGAGAGACTTCGCGCTGCACAGTCCAGACAGAAAAGTTACGCGGATCAGAAGGTGTGTGATTTATCATTAATGGTGGGCGAGAAGGTTCTCTTTAAAGTCTTGTCGATGAAGGGGATCATGAGGTTTGGGAAGAAGGGCAAGTTAAGCCCAAGGTTTATAGGACCATTTGAGGTGTTGAGACGAGTTGGGGAGGTTGCTTATGATCTTACTTTGCCTCCCAGCCTATCAGAAGTTCATCTGGTTTCCACGTGTCTAGGCTCCGGAGGTATCATGCCGACTGGTCACATGTTACTTCAACACGATTCAGTAGATGAGAGCATGGGTTATGAGGAGGAGACAGATGCCATTTTTGATAGGCAGGTTTGCCAGTTTATTTCCAAGAAGATTTCCGCAGTGAAGGTTTAGTGGATGGGCCAACCAGTCGAAGAGGCGACTTGAGAGTTCTAGGAGGAAATGCAGAGCATATAACCACACTTATTCAGCACTCCATGCATGATTCTGGACCTGTTTGAGGACGAACGTTTGTTTAAGAGGTAGAGAATGTAACGACCCGATTGGTCATTTTAATTTTTAGAACCCCGTTCCCCTAAATAAGACTGCATGTATGTGTTTATACTATTTTATGACTTGCGGGGATGGTTAGCTCGGGGTTTGAGATGGTTCAGGTTGAAATCGGAACACTTGATTCCTTATGGTTAGCCTAAAAGGCTAAGTTTGACTTCGGTCAACATTTTCAGTAAATGAGCTCTGAATCGGGATTTGACGGTTCCAATAGGTTTGTATGATGATTTTGGACTTGGGCGTATGTTCGGATCGGGTTTTGGATGACCCGAGAGTGTTTCGGCGCATAATAGTGAAAGATGGCTCTTTGAAGGTTTTAAAGTTCTTTAAATTTGGTTTGGAGTAGGTTTTATTGTTATCGAGGTCAAATTGGGATTTAAAGACCGTGAATAGTTCTGTATGGTGATTTAATACTTGCATGCAAAATTTTGTGTCATTCTGAGTAGTCTAAGTATCATTCGGCGTGTTCGGCGCGATTTGGAAACTTGAAGTTCTTAACTTGATTTGATTTTGTTTTGGGGTGTGATTCTTGGTTTTACATGTTTCGAGAGTTTGAGTAGGTCCGTATCATGTTTATGGACTTGTTGGTGCATTTGGATGCGGTCCCGAATGGCTCGGGGGTGTTTCAGACTGCCCGAAGTTGAGTTAGGAAAACCAAAAATTCCAGTTCTGGTTTCCTTCTTCGCAAACGCGGAAGGACCCACGCGTTTGCGATGAAGGATTTGGGCACTGGAGCAATTTTCCCTTCGAGTTCGTGATAAAGGGGTCTCATTCCCGGAGCCTTGAGGTCCCAGTCCTACCCGTTCGCGAAGGCCCCATCGCGTTAGCGTAGAAGGAAGGGACATGGGGAGGGTTAGTGCCAATTGCTCATCGCGTTCGCGAAGGTGCCCTCGCGTTCGCGAAGGTGCCCTCGCGTTCGCGAAGGTGCCCTCGCGTTCGCGAAGGTGCCCTCGCGTTCGCGAAGGTGCCCTCGCATTCGCGTAGGGCAAGGCTGGAATGCCTCCGCGTTCACGAGTCCTTGGTCATGTTCGAGTAACCCAAGCTTTTCTGGGCCTGTCCATCTGCCTTTGCAAATGCGAGGCCTATTCCGTGTTCGCGAAGAAGAGGACAATTGGGCAGTGTGTTTTAAAATCGGGACTTAGCCATTTTTGGGTTCATTTATTGAACTCATGGGCGATTTTGGAGCTTCAAAAAGAGGGATTTCAACCTAGCTATTGAAGGTAAGTAATTTTTACCTAATGTTAGTTTAATACGTAGATTATGGATAGATTTTAACATGTAAATTTGTGGAGATCATTAGTTTAGATGAAAAAACCTAGGTTTTTGATTAAAAAATGGGATTTAACCACGAAATGGTTATGGAATTTAGTGAAAATTATATATATGAGTTCATGAGGTTATGGGTAACAACTTTCTTCAAATATTTTCGGAATCCGGGCATGTGGGCCTTTTGGGTGGGGGGTGAATTTTAGGAATTGTTCAATTAGGGTTGGAAAATCACTGTAATAGTTAGGATATGAACTTTTGAACATGTATTGACTATTTTATATAACATTTGATTAGTTTTGAGTCGTTTGGCACCGAGTTGAGGGTTTGAAGCACAATTGTGGACCGGAATGACACGAGGTAAGTCTCTTTTCTAACCTTGTAAGAGGGAATTAACCCCATAGGTGAATTGAATCAATATGTTCTGGTATTTGTGGGGGATACATATGCACGAGGTGAAAAAAAGTTTGTACCTTTCTACTAATTATGCTTATGTCCGAGTAGTTTAAGACTCAAATCATGTTGTACTTACGACTTTTGCACCCTACTTGTAGTTTAAGTCCCTAAACCATATTGGAACTTGATAAAGGAATTGTAAAAGGCCACATTTTTATTTACTTGAGTTTTGGACGAGTTACTTGACCGTTAATGAGAATTGGTATTTTCTTTGAATATTAGCCTCGTAATAATCTTTGAATCAGTTGTTTATAAAGTATTTTCTCTTCTTGTGGAGCGGGTCGGACGCCTCGGTAATAGAATAGATGCATATATGGTTCGTGACGTTCGACCCTCAGCAGTACACAATTTATATATTCGTATGTTGGATCGGGTTGTACGACCTTAACATAATTCGTTCGTAAAAGTTCTTGGAGCCCAATTGTATTGATGTTGTTTCATTGACTTGAGAGATTAATTTGTTCAATGGATGGAAATTAATTTGGGATTAACTATTAGTGAAAGAATTGTGTATTTATTTCTTGTTATTGAGTTTTTAGTTGTATTTCTATAATCCATGCTTAATTATAAATTCAGTATTTATTTTTAGCCCATAGTAAGTGTCGATGTCGACCCCTCATCACTACTTCTTCGAGGTTAGACTAAATACTTACTGGATACATATTGTTTGTGTACTCACGCTACACTTCTGCACTAATCGTGCAGGATCTGAGGCAGGTGCATCTGGTTATCAGTCTGACGCGCATCCTTAATTTCTTCGAGACTTAGCGGTGAGCTGCCTTCCGAGCCCGTTTTGCAGCACCCGAAGTTTTTCTTTTGTTTTTTTACTTTCTGTCTATTTCATTTCAGACAATAGTATAGTATTTTTGTATATTCTACTAATATCTCATTCACTTGTGACACCAGGTTTTGGAAATTTTGCTAGTAGACACATGATGATTTTTTTTTTTTTTTGGATATTTACTTATCTCATTTGCTCTTAAAATCAATTATCTCTCATCTTATTAAATTCTTACTTCCTATTTATGCGCTAATTAAAAATTAGCTATTTTTTAAATGTTAAAAGAAATAATCATAAGGTTAGTTCACTGTTGGCTTGCCTAGCGGTAACGTTGAGCGTCATCACGGCTTATAGGACAAATTGGGTCGTGACTGTTGACATCCAATTTTCTCACTCCTTTCTTCTAATCAATTTTCTTGAGCTTCTAAGTTACTAATAAACGGAATACCTTATTCTTATTACCATTGTCATTAGTATTAATATTTGTATAAGTATTACTACTTTTATTAGTATTAGTATTGGTATTATTATTATTATTACTACTACTACTACTACTACTTTTACTACTATCACAATTATTATTATTATTATTATTATTATTATTATTATTATTATTATTATTATTATTATTATTATTATTATTATTATGTTTGTTATTGTTGTTGTTGTTATTATTATTATTATTATTATTATTATTATTATTATGTTTGTTATTAATAATACTGCCGCAACTAATATTGTCATTACTTTAATTTTTATTAATATCTACTTAATATTATTATTTTTCTCATACATATATATAGTATATAAATTTGAGTCTCAATACAAAAGAAGTTCAAAAGAAATAATTTGAATATTGGGAAAAGACCAATTAAATTCGGAATATTGAAGGCCCAAGTTCGTTCTCTCACAAAAACCACACAACAACCCATTTCCATAGCCAATATCGTGCAAAATCCACCAGACCAACAAAAACCCATCAGCTTACTTTGAATTAACCCAAAAAATAAGCCCAAATAAGTCTAAACCCTACGCCTCTTTTCTCTTCTCTCTCATTCCATTTTTTATGTCGATTTTCAGCTCTTCTTCAACAAGATTCCGTCTCATCGTCAACAAGATTCGATCAATACAAGAGGCCAAAATACTTTTGAAGTTCCTGACCTCTATTGAAAGATAATTGCTGGTGTGAAGATTTGCTCTTTCTGATTTCAAACGGTCTTTTTAAAATTCAAACGGCTAACTCGCTCTTCAAATCCCGCCAGAAACTCACCTCTCAAAGCCCCAACCTTCCTCTATAAATACTCTCTTTGGATCTCAAATAACACTCTTTTAACTATCAAATAACTCTCAAGGACTACTTTTATTGCCTTCTTGTTCCGTTTCTGCTAGCTTGGAACCAAAACAAAGGTATCCGAGTAGTTTTAGGATGTGATTAAGGGATTAGATCTAAGGTTTACGCCCTAGTTCACTGCACCCAACAAGGTCAGTGTTTGTTTTTCCTCTTTTCAATTTTGTCGATTCGTTGAAACATATTCATGATTTTGTGTCTATTTTTATTGAGTGCTATTACTGCCAATTTATTTTTCGCTTTTTAGATACCATGTGTAAAAGAAAGCATATGTCCTGTCTAATAACTTAAATCAATAAAACAATAGAAGCATGATCTCAGTTCTAATTTGCTGCCTTATTTGTCTGAGTGCTAACATGAAAGAAAAAAATCTTTTGTATCTGATGCTATTGTTTCCGTTCTTATTCTTCTTACTTTTGAGTGATAAAAAAAAAGAATTAGATTTATATCAATAGAGATCATGATTGTAGAAAAAGTATTTGTCTGTTTGTTTGAAATATAAAGACAGTCCCTAATTGAACATTTCAAAGTTTTCTATATCAGCAAAAGTAAAAATGGAGATTGAGTGAATATCTATATGATAAGTATACCCTTTAGATCCTATTAGCACTATGTTTAAAGTGAGTGCAGTGTAGAGAGTCTGACTTCAAATCTGATTACTATTTTAACCACCCAAATGTTAAACGAGGAAGAAGTGCTTGCTGTTAAAATGCTAATGTGCTCTTTCTTTTCTGTTTTGTCTTAAGGTAATAAGAAATGACTATGACTTGGTCAGAAATTATGTATCACGACTAAGACCTATTGAGTAAACATTGCTCTGTAGTTTAAATATGACTACACTATTTACTCGTGCATCTTTTCCTTGCCATTTAGTATTCATGCTTATAGAATAATAGAATATACTTCTTTCTTAAAAACTAAAGTATGTATTTTCATATCTATCATTACGGGTCTTGAGGTCATTGCCCTGCCTAGTAATAAGCTTTTGAACTAATTGAAGTTTAGTTTATGAAATGAATTTCGGCATAGTTTCTATTCATTTCAGTGGAAAAAAAAAGAGTACTTTCTTTGTGTCGTAGTAACAGTACTTTCTCGGCATACATTTGAGGTGTACAAACTTAGTAACAATGTTATATGAGTTGCTTTGAATCGTTCCTTTAGTATGAATTCGGTAGTTGTTTGACTGATTACTTGGTACGGTTACTTTGGCTGTGAGCATCGCCAAATTTTACCATTCTGTCAAAGCAGAATTTAAGAGTTTACACTGATCTTGTTTCTTTGTTTTCTCTGGTTTGCATGACACGCGGGAGCGTTCTTGAGTCTCACTTTGTGACTCTATGTCGCTGTCTAGGACCGGTATCTGCATTATCATCTCTCTCTCTCTCCGAAATAAATCCGAACAGCAAAAAATGGATAAACAGGCGCTGAAACAGGAATTACAAAACATGTTATCGTTCTGTTAGGAGCCAAATGGTGTTGTCTATGTTTACTTGATTGATTCCTAATATCTTACTGTGTGATTATCTTTCAATTTCAGTTGCGTCATTAATTTAAGTTATGCGATTAGCTTTTAAACCAAGTATCAGTACGTGATTAGTATTTATGCCCGCATTTGATCACATAGAATCTTCACCTATTCTTAACAATGAATTACTAACTCCAAAGATCAGTCTTTGGTTTAGTTAAAATGACTGATGTTAAATCTTTTGTGTGGTTCAGTTTCTTAAGTTCTTCGTAATGTCGCTTTGAGTGTCTTTGAGTTATTGACTAACTGTTTTCCTTTTTGTTTGACGTAAGTCGAAGATGACATTTTTCTCCTTCCGGTTTTGTAAATTATTTGTACTTTAGTCTATTTCTTTTTAGAAAATCGTTTCTTTTCAACATTTACGTTCTTTAGACTCTAAAATTAAAATCAGATCTCATGTTACTATACATTAGTAATGAATTCTTTTGAAGTCATGTTTACGTTACTCTAACCTAAAACTACTTCTACACTTGGCCTTAATTAATTTTAGTCCGGTCGGTTAACCATTTTAATATGTATCTTAAAGGGTGACCTAAAAAACGTAAAAATTGCGCGGGGCACCCTATTTGGTCACCCCCATTTAACTTATAGCCGTTTTTTTAAAAACTTTTAACTTGTGCCCACTTTTTAAATAACTTCAGCTCTCCTTTCCCTCGCTGAGCTGAAGTTCACTAGTTAAGTTGAAGTTCGCCAGTTACCAGTTAAGCTGAAGTTTGCCAGTTATAAAGACAAAACTTCAGCATACGCGTCTGAAGTTTCTCAGTTACAAACTTCAGCTCTAGAGTTAAAGTTCCCAAGTTATAAAGACAACAACTTCAGCATACGGGGCTGAAGTTCCCCAGTTACAAAGACAAAACTTCAGCTGGGGAACTTCAGTCCCGTATGCTGAAGTTCCACATACACAAAAGATAAGACTTCAGCTCTAGAGCTGAAGTTCCCCAGTGTAACTGGGGGAACTTCAGCCTGTATGCTGAAGTCTTTGTCTTTCTAACTGGGGAACTTAGCATACGGGCTGAGTTCTCCATTTACAAAGACAAAAACTTTAACTCTAGAGCTGAAGAACTTCAGCTCTAGAGCTGAAGTTCGCAAGCTACTTCAGGCCCGTCTACTAGAATGCTGAAGTTTTGCGTCATTGCCTTTGCTACTTCAGCCCTGCATGCTGAAGTTACGCGCAATAATACGGTTTGTGAAATCCTCATCAATCTCCTCATTCCCTTGTATAATAGACCCAAGGTACTTGAAACCTTCTCTCTTAGGAATGACTTGAGACTCAAGCTTCACGCATTCGTCCTCTTCCTGAGTCGCGCCACTGAACTTCCACTCCACATATTGTATTTTGATCCTGCTCAACTTGAAACCTTTAGACTCCAAAGTCTGTGTTCAAACCTCTAACCTCTCGTTAACACCACAACATGCCTCATCAATCAGTACAATGTAATCTACAAACAACATGTACCACGACACCTCCCCTTGAATGTGATGCATCAGTGCATCGAACACCAGGGAAAATAGAAATAGGTTGAGGGATAGACCCTAGTGCAGCCCCATCAACACCGGAAGTGTTTTGAGTACCCTCCCACAGTCCTCACCGAGTCTTAGCACCCTCTTACATGCCCTAAAAATGTATGCAATAGGAACGCCTCTAGACTCCAAACACTTCCACAACACCTCTCTCGGCATTTTATCGTACGCCTTCTCTAAGTCGATGAACACCATATATCCCTTTCCTCTCTCTATACTGGTCCATCAACCTCCTAATAAGATGAATAGCTTATGTAGTCGAACACTTCGACATAAATCCAATACCATATCCATAAATACCAACATGAATTCATGTATTGCTAATAATTAAGGAAAAATGACATGGTTTAACAACGTATAAATAATATATATATAGTCAGGTGGCACCTCTCTTAAGCGAAGAAATATATTTATCTTTTTTCTCCTTTTTTTTTTGAGCTTTCATCATTTTTTTTATTTATCTTATATTACAAATTCTATCTTCATAACTCGCACCTCTTTACTTTCATAACTTACATTTTTAATAATCTTAATAACTCCCATAACTTTCATATTCATAACCCTCAAATGATTAATGTACAACTTTATGACAATTTATTACCTATATAAGGACTTCTATGTTTTGAACAAAGATATTGAGTGTCACAACCTGAAATGCCCACCTCTGGGGCCGTGATGGCGCCTAACATTTCACATGCTAGGCAAGCCAACGTTATAGAATTCTTAAGCCAATTCTTGTTCAATTAAGTAAATAACAACGTTGGAGAGCGAGTCATATTTCAAGTTTCACCCAGGAAGGGTGTGATGAGGTTCATGAAGAAGGCAAGTTGAGCCCTAGGTATATCGGATTGTTTGAGATCTTTGAGAGGATTGGAGAGGTGGCCTACAAGCTTGCTTTGCCACCTAGTTTATCTGTGGTTCATCCGGTGTTCCATGTCTCTATGCTCTGGAAATATTATGATGATCTGTCTCATGTTTTAGACTTCAGCATATGACGAGAATTTGACTTATATTGAGGAGCCCGTGGCTATTTTGGACAGATAGGTCTGGAAATTGAGATAAAAAAATATTGCTTCAATGAAGGTTCAATAGAGGGGTCATCAGGTCGAGGAGGCGACCTGGGAGACCGAGCATGACATGAGGCGTCATTATCCTAATCTATTCAGCACTTTAGGTATGTCCTGATACACGTTCGAGGTCGAACATTTGTTTTAAGAGGGGGAGAAGTAACGATCAGATTAGACATTTTTTGTAATTGTGCCCAATTACCTCTTTTACTTCTTCACATTTGTCTGTTTATGATTTTATGACTTACGGGGTTGATTAGTTTCATTCCAGGAAGCTTTCGTGTTGATTTGGACCCTTGATTCTTGACTTAGAATTTTTAATTCGAAAATATTGGCTAAACTTTGACTTTTGTTAAAATGACAGCGGAACTGTATTTTTATGATTCCAATAGCTTCGTATCGTGATTTCGGACTTGGACGTATTTCCATTTGGAAGTCCGTAGGTTGATTTACCGAAATTTGGCAATATAAAGTTGAAGGGTTTGACCGTAGATTGACTTTTAGCCATCGAGCTCGAATTTTGATTTTTGCACTTGGAATATGTCTATTATGATATTTAGAACTTGTTTGCAAAATTTAGTGTCGTTTTGAGTTGATTTGATAGGATTCAGACATCTAGTTGTAATTCTAGAAGTTCTTGAAAACTTCTTTGAATTTCATGCATTTTAGAGTTCAATTCACAGTTTTAGATGTTATTTTCGTGTTTTGATCGCGCGAGTGAGTTCGTATGATGATTTTAGACTTGTGTAGATGTTTGGTTTGGAGCCCCAAGGGCTCGGATGAGTTTCAGACATGTTTCGGAAGGTTTTTGGACTGAAAATGGAAATTGGTGTCTGGTGCTCACTGGTGTCGCAATTACAAACACCAGAGTCACATTTACGAAGAATTTATGGGTTGGGCTAGGTTCGCATTTGGATGGATTTGTCGCAATTGCGAGGGCAACACGGTTCGCAATTGCACCCATTTTCGCATTTGTGAAGAAGCACCCCAAGCCTTCAGTTCTGCAATTGCGAGGTTTTGATCGCAATTGCGAGGGTTTGCAATACGGTTTGTGAAATCCTCATCAATCTCCTCATTCCCTTGTATAATAGACCCAAGGTACTTGAAACCTTCTCTCTTAGGAATGACTTGAGACTCAAGCTAAACATGAACATCAACGAGATAGAGTCACTATACAGTGCCATGGAAATAACCAGGTCACAATTCTCACGGTGCACGCCCGCACGCCCGTCACTTGGCATGTGCGTCACCTCAATACCAACCACATAACGCGTAAATTTGGGGTTTCAAATCCTCGGGACCAAGTTTGAAAGTGTTTCTTACCTCAAATCGAGAAAATCTCTTCTTTCCAATGCCTTTGCCTCTCAATTCGGCCTCCAAACATCCCGAATCTAGCCACAAGCAGTACAACATAATTAAAATAGGCTAAAGGGGTCAATCCCACAAGAAAACTACTAAATTAGAACAAAAAAACTAAAATCGGCTCAACCTGACCCCTCGTGCCCTTGTCTTGAAACCCGACGAAAGTCACAAAACCCGAAAGCCCATCCACTCACGAGTCTAACCATACCAAATTTATCAAATTCCGACCTCAATTACCCCTCCAAAACCCCAAAGTTCACTCTCCAATTCCCAATCCCTAAATCCCCTAATTTCCAACTCATATCCCTAATTAGGTGATGAAGAAAGCCATATATTCACGAAATTTAGTCCAATCCGGGTTAGGATTACTTACCCCAACATTTTCCTTGAAAATCCTCTAAAAATAGCCTCTCTCCCGAGCTTCTCAAGTCCAAAATTGAAAAACAAAGTCCAATCCTCGAGCTAAGGTTTTTCTGCCCAGAAATACTGCACCTGCGATCTTATTGTCGCTTCTGCGACGCTGCACATGCGAAATTCCCATCGCAGGTGCGGATTTCACTTAAGCCCCCAGACTCCGCATCTGCGGTCACCTAATCGCACCTGCAGGTGCGCACCTGCGGGCCCTGCGCGCTTCTGTGGTTCTTCCCACTCAGGCCTTCTCTGCATCTGCGACTCCCCTTCCGCATCTGTCGTTTCGCAGATGCTCTCCTACCCTCACACATCCGCTTCTAGTCCAACCCAACCTACACCGCATTTGCGACCTCCTCTTCGCTTCTGCGGGGCCGCACCTGCGGATTTCCCACCGCAGGCGTGATACACCAGAACACTTGAAAACCACCAATGCCTAAGTCGAAAATTTCCTTCCGATGGGCATCCGAAACACCCCCAAGGCCCCCGGGACCTCAACTAAACCTACCAACAATTCATGTAACACCATGCGAACTTAGTTGAGCCCTCGAATCACTTAAAACAACATCAAAACACTAAATCACACCCGGATTCAAGCCTAAAGAACTTCTAAACTTCTGAATTCTACAAACGACACCGAAACCTACCAAACCGTGTCCGATTGACCTCAAATTTTACACATAAGTCAAAAATGACACCAAGAACCTACTCCAACTTCCGAAAATCCATTCCGAGCCCGATATAAAAATTTCCACTCCCGTCTAAAATTGCAAAAATTCTAACTTTCGGCAATTCAAGCCTAATTCCACTATGGACCTCCAAATCACATTTCGGACGCGCTCCTAGATCCAAAATCACCTAACGGAGCTAACGGAACCATCAAATTTCAAATCCGAGGTCATTTATACACAATTCGATATTTGGTCGACTTTTCAATTTAAACTTCCAATTAAGAGACTAAGTGTCTGAATTTCACTCTGAATCACTCCGGACCCTGTAAGACATAATACAAGTGTAAAGAACAAACTAGGCAGAAATGGGGGAAACAGTGCTATAACTCTCAAAACGACCGCCCGGGTCGTTTAAGTGGATTTGAGGGTCCATAGGTCATTTTGGGGTCAATTGGCGAAAGGTTGAAGTTTGAGGTTTTTGGAAGTTTTATCGGGAGTGTACTTTTTATATCGGGTTCGGATTCCGTTCTGGAAGTTGAAGTAGGTCTATAATGTGAAATTTGACTTGTGTGCAAAATTTGAGGTCAATCGGACGTGATTTGATAGGTTGCGGCATCAAATGTAGAAGATTGAAGTTCTAAAGTTTATTAAGCTTGAATTGAGGTGTGATTCATGATTTCAATGTTGTTTGACATGGTCTGAGTCTTTGACTAAGTTCGTATCGTATTTTGGGACGTGTTGGTATATTTGGTTGAGGTCCCGAGGGCCTTGGGTGAATTCCGGATTGGTAACATATCAAATTTTGGACTAAGGAAATGCTGAGGCAGCTGGTATCTGGTGTAACCGCATCTGCGAGGTTTTGGCCGCAGGAACAGAGCCACAGAAGCGACCAAGAGGGGGCGCAGAAGCGGAATTTGCTGGGGGAGGTTGGGACCGAATGTGCGGTCAAGTTCCGCAGAAGCGGGACCGCCTTTGCGTACGAAGAGCCGCAGTAGCGAAGGTGCAGAAGCGCTATCGGGTCGCAGATGCGGGAATTGAGGGTCCTGAAGGAGGACCGCAGAAGCGGTATTTTGGCCGCACCTACAGAGTCGGAGAAGCGGTCAAGTGATCGTAGGTGCGAGATGTCGTTGGGCAGAAGGCTTTTTTAAGAACGGGATTTGGCCCATTTTCTTTCATTCTTTCTTGGTTGGACGAATTTTGAGGAGCTTCAAGTGAATTTTTCGTCATCTATGGCAACGTAAGTTATTCACATTTACCTATATCTATATCTATTTATCTATGCTATTATAAAAGTGGGAACCTCAAAAATTAAAAGTTAAATTACTAAAATGTCGTACTAAATAGCCTCAATAAATATTATTTAATAATATATTTATTAAGAAGGAAAAAGTTATTTTCATTATTTGAAGTGTCTTTTCTAAAAGGTTGTGTGTTTTTAATACTATTATAAAAGTGGGAACCTCAAAAGTTAAAAGTTGAATTAATAAAATGCCGTACTAAATAGCCTCAATAAATATTATTTAATAATATATTTATTAAGAAGGAAAAAGTTATTTTCATTATTTGAAGTGTCTTTTCTAAAAGGTTGTGTCTTTTTAATATATAACTAATGTCATTTCTGAAATGTATTAAAACGTTCCCTTGGCACCAGCAAATTCCTTTAGTCATATTGATGATGAAACCAAATTCCCTGAGTCAAAACGTTCCCTTCGCAACTTAGAGAATGTCGAAGTCGAAGCGATATTGACGATGAAGCGGGATTAATGTTACAAGATTCAATCATTTTGCCACTGATTGAAAAATTATGCTTGTTGCGTTTATTGGTTTACTGGATAAGTAGTAGCTATCATTGATTATTCACGTAAGACTCCCATGGTTTTAACCCCGCCCCATTAACATTCAAGATTAATCGGTGTCAACTTTTTATCGGGCTTCTCAACACTGTCGATCACAAATTTTGCACAGCAATTGTTGTGCTTACTCAACTTGAACCTATCAAAGTAAGTTTAATGCTCTTTATCTTATTCTCTTATGTATTTCTCTTCAACGTACGTTATATTGTCGTTCGTTGAAAAATTCAAGTTATTGAATATTTTGAGTCTAAATAGGGCTGAGTAGTACATAATTTTTTTCTTATGAAATTTATGAATGTTATAAACACGTGTAAGCAACTATTATTTCATCATATAAGATTAAGTGCAGACAAAAATAAAGATCATAGATGAACTCCTTAATTTCATACTATCAAGTGCAGACAAAATAAAATTCATAGATGAACTCCTTGAGCATGAACTTAATTAAACAAAAGTCTGGAATGCGTTAAATTTCAATCATAAGTAACTAAATTTTTTAATTGAAATCTATATATATATATATATGTAGAGAGAGAGTGAGCAGGGTATTAAGGATATTTATTAGGTATTTAGAAAATTATCTTCCTGTTGGATTGAGTTCGTGTGGTAGAAGAAATCAAATAATGGTATTTTGATTTTAAAAGCAATTTGTGGTAGCATAGCATTCAAAATTGATTTATACTTTTACCTTTATCGTTTGAATCTATAATTAATTCAATGCTTTTACTCTTATTGATTTCCATTTTCCACGGATTATCTAATTCCATACTATAGGTATATAAGCCAATTATCTTAATTAAATCATTCACTATTTTTACAATTTATATATCAACTATTTTATTAATAGCTCTTTTACCAATTAGCATAATATCTTTAGAGTTACAGAAAAGATTAATCGAGGTATGAATATTATAATAATTATTACTTAACATACTTTTGAGCATCAACAACTTTGTCTTAATTGATCAAGTCATCTTATCTTTATAGGATAAAAGAAATTCTATACGATATCGGGAAGATGAAAGAATATGGTGCATCAAATGTAGCAAAAGTAAACATAGCAAATCGCGGCAAATACATACGCAAAAAATTAGGTAAACCTAATAAAGTTATTTGTTATTCACAATATTAGACTTTTGTTGTAATTACTAACATCATAATATAATAAAATTTCATATGAAACAAAAGAATATTAATCGCAACATCATATGTAATTGATAACGATGTCTGTTTACTTTGAAAATGGTATTAACAATTATATCTGATTTGTGATTTTAAAAACATGTGATTTATTTCACTACTAGTTAATAATCAAGAAGTAATGAATGTAAGTAAGGAAAATGAGGTAAGCAAACTAAAGTTGTCACAAGACTGGGGCCTCAAGCTTACTGGAATCGGGGGCCTCGAGGTCGGATAATAGAAATAAATGAAGAACAATAAATGAAGAACACTAAATAAGGAGCAATAAAGTTGAGAGGCAGAGTTGAGCACGAAAAAAGCAGAGAATGTTCTATTGCAGTGAATATTCATGTCTCTTACAAAATGAAAGGGATACCTTTTATATAGGAGGGGAGAATCCCTACATAGTACATGCCTAATTATGACAAAGAAATACTATTGGTACAACTGTATAACGACTCAGTACAGACTTGTACTATTTCTTGCAGACCTTATCAGTTCTAACCACGTGTCCTTGGGTATTTTTCCCCCTTTCCATGATGGCCATCGATTTTTATACTGCCTCGAGGTCTGCTATGACGAGCCTTCGGTATACTCTCTCGAGGACGCAACTTGGGGTCGAACTTCGGACTCTACTTCGAGCCTCTCGAGACCGGACTTGGAATACCATAGAGGCCTTAAAATCGGACTTTCCCGATTTTGGTCGTATACAGATAGTCCCCGCGTTTCTTAGAATGAAATGATAAGAAACGATTTTGAATTCTTGGCTCTTCGATATTCCCCCCATGACGTCAGTCGTGTGAGGTCAGCAATTGATGTGACATAAAGGTTATACAGAAGCCATGTCACGCGGTTTTCGAAAATCCCATGAACCGCTATTGGCCGCCCTTTCAACTCCTTCAATACGCGTAGAGGACCCCTATAAATATTTCAATCTTTCACCTTTCATACTTTTACCCTTTACAACATTTTCAAATCTTCATTAATAGATTTCTGCTTTCATCCCTTTCTGCACCCACTTCTTTCGTCGGTTTCTTCTTCTTATTCTGAAATTTCACCATAGTCATGGCCAAAACTTCTAAGACAGTCCCTCAAAAAGAGAAAGCCCCTTCTTCTTCACGCTCGTCTAAGAGCAAAAAAAAAGTACCCCCTTGTGTTGAGGAGTACATCCCTGGGCCCTGTGAAACGTCATCTGATTTTAAGGTTGATAAGCCTTCTTCGGTAGCGGACCGATGCGAGCCCATGTCTCGATATGTCAGTCTGGTAACCAATATCAAAAAGGTGAAGGTCGATTGCCGTTGGGGAAAGGCAGTGCAAGTGGAGATCCCTTCATCTGAAGAAGATATAACTACCTATAAAGTTGGCTTTCTCAGCGTATACACATATCCCTTCACCTTAGGTCCTGTGGAACCTTCTTCGCTACTAATAGATCCAGTGATCCACGATTTTTGCCGGCAATATCGAGTGACACTCGTCCAGATCTACCCTTCTTTCTGGCGAATCGTCTATCTAATCAGATATTTTTCGAACATGGTCGAGGGTATGCCTTTCACCCTCGACCACCTGATTAGACTGTATAGCCCTCGTTTATATCGAGGTGTCCTAATTAAACTGCAGCGTCGATTCTCGAAAGTATTCTTTGCTAGCATCGACGAAGACAAGGACCTAGGGTGGATGAGCCGCTTCGTTTGAGTCAGGACCTCAGATGTGATCCCTGCCGAGAAGATGTCGTTCCCTGAAGAATGGAATATGAGTTGTGAGTGTCAATTTATCGAATATGCTTCGTTAATTGGATGTTTTCTTTTCCCTTTTGAACTTGTTATCTTCTGATGACGCAGCTGTTGAGTGGTACCCTGGTGCGGTCAAAGACCTCCCGAGCTGGGTACGACAATTAGATTCCATCTCCCCATATGCTAAGCGCGTTTGGCGCGACTTAGCCAAAACCCGATGGGAGGCCAAAAATCATGGTAAGTTTCTATCACTGTCGTATCTGAACTCCTTAGTAAGAGATTTCTTGGTGGTATACTTGATTTTTTGTGCTTATGCAGGCCTTGGTGAAGCCGTTTTGATGAGGCCATCTCCACCTGGCGAAGTGGAGACCCAAAAACCCGCCAAAGATAAGAAGAGAAAGAAGGAGACGCCGGCGGATTCTCCGAAATCAAAGAGAGTCAAAGCTCGAAAGCCTAGGGCCGATACGATGACCTTAACTGCGGCAGTTGTTGAGAGTCTTCACGTTGAAGACGAAGATGATGACAATTGCCCGTTGGTACTTAGGGGATAGCGAGGCGTCTATGCTTTGAAGGGTGCCGAGCTGGAAACTTCTGTGCCAGGGGTTGCTGATAAAGGTCCCACCTCGAGTTGAGGAGACCTTCGTGGAGGGTTTGAATGAGATCCCCGAGCCGATAATCGACCAGGATACATCTTGTGCCGATGATCGCTTGGTCGGCGAATTCGGGGGACCCAACTCTGAAACTCTCCTAGGACGAGAAAAGGCCCCGATTGGGGTTGTTAACATAGGTGATCCTCCTCCAAGCCCGTCGTATTCTTTAGGACAATACGAGATGCCCAAAAAAGGGAAACTCCCGACGTGGGGGTACCCCATGGAGAGAATGATATATTTTAATATTACTTTGCCGGTGTTGAGGAGGAGCCTGATCTCGATTCCCCAATTATTCTCAAGGAGGCTGAGAAACTCCAGAAACAGGTAATAATACTTGTGCTTTTGAGTTTTGATTCTTGTTTTTCTAACTTTTTGCCTCTGTGTTAAAGGTCGTGATGCTCTACGACCGGGCCTTTTCCAAGTTACGAGCCGAGCTGACTCATCGTGAGGAGGAGTTTGAGAAGCTCATGTCGGAGTCGAATGAGATCAAAACTCTATATGCCCGGAGGGAAGAGGGACTGAATAACCTCCGAGCAGGCTCGGAGAAAGCGCTCCGAGAGCGGGCCAACTTCATCGAACAGGTAGCTTATCCTTCGAGGGTTTGCTTTCTGTTTTCATAACTCAACATTCAATAATTTGACTTAGTTTTTGCAGATCAAGCAGAAGGATGACCTAGCGGGGCAATTTCGGGAAGAGATTGTGGCCGAATATGCTGAGATCCTTGACCTGAACCGGAGCATGGACAACATGTCCTCTGAGAAGAGCACTCTTCGAGAGAAGCTGACCTCGACCCAGCATCTTCTTCAGGCTGTGAAAGAGGAGGACCAAAAATATAAAGCGCTTCATGCTGAATCAGCCGCCGCGCTATCCACAACAAAGTCTGAGGCCGACGCACTCATATCCTCGTACCGGGCAGATGCTGCTGTCGCAAATGCTCGAGCCAAGAAGATATCTGAAGAGGTTGAGCTCAATCTGACCCGCGCCCTCATGCATGCTCGATTAGAAGTTCGAAGGAAAGCTTTCGAGGAAGTGTATGCCAATGGTTTTGATCTTTCTACCGAGATCGAGGAAGCGAAGGCCTTAGAAGAAGAGTTGGAAGCACCGATCACTTCCGACGAGGGCTCTGCTAGCTGCTCGGAGAGTAGTGAAGATGAAGACTAGCCCCTTTTTTCGTTGTTTTTATTTGTTCTTCTTTTGGGTAAGGGCTCCGTGTGAGAGCTTTGTAAATGCATTCGTGTCCTTTGGGAATACAAAGAATCTTCTTGTTTCACTTTTACTTCATATTGATGCCTTCGATGTTCTGCCTTTATGTGTTTATTCAAAGGTTAGATTCGAACTTAATTTCAAATCCTTCGATCTTGGCCTTGGCGTAACAGAGACCCTTAAAATCGGGCTGCTCTGATTCTAATCATATCACATACCTTTTTGATAAAGGATTGATAAGAAAACAATTTGCTCTCTCGACCCCTCGAGGCGCCGTGTGGTGACGTCATTCTTATGACGTGACCACGAAGTGACCGAAGTGGCTCGCCGGTTCGTTTCCACAAAAGTCATAATTGCTTCGTCATTTCCGCTGTATCAGTTTAAAGATTCTGCCGGTGTTTTCATCTCCCCCTTTATTGTTTTGAAGAGATCATGGCTACCATATCCAAATTCGTTCATCAAAAAAAGGGAAACCCCACCTCTGCTTCCCGCCCGGTCGGTGGTACACCGCCGACACTTAGCGAACTAATCTTGAACTGCTTCACCTTGAAAAAATATTTCACGCTAGAGAAACCACCCAATGTCCCTGTCCATCGAGAACACACATCGAGGTACATTCGGGCAATCGAGGAGAGATACCTCGAAGCTGTGAGGAGAGACTGTGGATGGGGAGAAAAACTAGTACTGCAGATACCCTCATGGGAAGAGGATATTATGGACGACGTAGAGGGATTTCTGAATGTGTATACGTACCCCTTTACGTTAGGTCCCCTCGACCAACTCGTGCTCGAGTTCTATCGAGAGTATCGAGTTACTTTGGCTCAGATCTATCCGTCTTTCTGGCGGATCATGCTGATGATGAGATATTTTGCTGGAAAGGTTGAGCTTGAGTTTACTCTTAGCCACCTTATTAGGTTTTATCGGCCTCTGCATTTCCGAGGTTTCATTAAACTACGACGCCGATCCACCAAGCCCTTCTTTGCCAACGATGACGAGGACAAGGATCAAGGATGGATGAGTTGGTTTATTCGAGTGAGGACCGTTGACATTATTCCTAGGGAGTTCCTGTCGTTCCTCAAGGAATAGAATTTCAAATGTAAGTAATATGTTGTACTTTATTACTTTTGTTCTCAATTTTGCCAGACTTGATAAGCTCCTTTTCCCCTTCCATAGCGGTCCCGTGGATGCCAGATGTGGTCCTCGATCTCGCGGACTGGGTTCGCATATTGGAAGCTTCTTCGACCTACGACAAACGCAAGTGGCGAGATTTGTCGAACGAAAAATGGGAGGAAAAACACCATGGTATGTGCTATGTAATTCCTCTCCTAAAGAATACTTTTTTTTATGTATATTAAGTTTTCTGCGGCAGGCATCGGTGAATTTTCTGAGATGAGACCGTCCTCTCTCGGGAAAGAGGAAGGTCCTTCGGCTTCAGAGCCAAAGAAGGACAATAAAAGGAAAGGATCCTCGAGGGACGAGGATATACACAACAAAGTAGGACCCGCTAGGAGGCGCAAGGAGGATGCAACCATCAACGAAGATCTTATATTCGTTAGTCGATTTATGGATGATAACGCTGTCGAATAGGATGGTTCTATGTTGATGGCTCAAACCAGGAGGCCTCCCAATGCCGTTAAGCCCACTGGACTCGAGGCCCCTAGCCTCGAGGGAGAGTATCCAAGAGAGAAGAGGTGCGAATGTCCCTCATTACCTGATTTGGCAGCTGGTTGTGGGACGTCGAAAAGTACTCCGAAGGGGATAGGCCCCATTGAACCTTTGCCGATCAGAGTGCCTTGGGTGGTTTTCCTGAGGCCAAGACAGTAAGTCCTTCACCATTATCTTCCTCCGAAGATACTACGAGGGATGCTTGGAAACAGAGGTCTCCCAAATTAGGCGGAGTCTCAAGTGAACACGACCCCTTCCAGGGTTGCTCTACCGTGGCCGATGAGACCGAAGCAGTAGATGTGATCTCGACCTTTAAGGAGGCTCAGTGACTCTGTTCTATGGTGAGTTTTGTGATGGAATTACAACCTTTCTAAGGCCGATAAGAAGGTGGCCATCTAAGCAATGAATATGCCCGATGCAGATCCCGGAGGGAAACCCTCGAGGAGATTTATGCTAAGGGCTTCGATCTCTCGGAGGAGATAGAACAAGCCAAGGCAGATGAGTTTGGCGACAAGTTCCTCATTTCTTCTGATGATGAAGCCGATGATGAAGACAATTAGGAAGAGGATGGTGAGGGAGCTGGTCCCGAGGGAGCTGGTGAAGACATAGTCCCTGAGGGGCAAAAGACTAAGTCCCTGAAGATTGACTAGGTCTTTGTTTCTTGATTTTGGTGAAGGGCTCCCTGTGGGGGTTTTGTAAATGTATCTTTGTTCCACCATTATAAAAAACCTTTTGGTTTTACCTTTGTATAAATTTCCAAATTGCTTGTGTCTTTTTTTTGTCTTGAATTTTGATGCTTGTCGATGATAAGTCTGATATGTTGGACTTAAAATAAAAACCCTTAGGTTTTTGTGCTTGATGAACAATTGTTAATAGTTGACCATTTAGGGTTCGACCCTCGAGTTAAGTTTTGACTCGGGACTATCGACCCTTAGGTTTTTAAACATTGGCCCTTAGTCTATTTTCAATTAGGCTGTTTAGGCTCTTTAGATGGGCCCTTAGGATTTTTAGGTCGGCCCTTAGGCTCTTTAGGTTGGCTCTTAGGCTCTTTAGGTTGGGTCGATTCGACCTCTAATATGGCTATAGTTTTCCCCCATTATGGCTAGTGACTTTTAAAGTTTTAGTTATGCCTTGGCATGTTTTGTGTTCGTCCGACTCTTCGACGGCTCGAATAAGAACCTCGATTATAAGTCGATATGCGACGATAATTGAGTACCTCGTGAGGTTCTCTCGAAGGCTGATTTTTCGAAGCCTTTTAGTTGAAAGCTGATTTTTTCGAAGCCTTTTCATTGTTTGGAGCTGATATTATCAAAGCTTCTTTGCTTATGCCGAGGGTAGCCTGACTAACCGGGTTTTTTGAAGTGTTTGAAGGCCTTTAAATCTTATGGCGGAAGTCGGACGTCTCTTAGCCACGTTATTTCGGTCGTAACCTTTTAATATGACCGTAGTCTTTATGTTCGAATTTAGCCTTTAGTCCCTGGGTGAGACGATCTCGGCCTCTACATCGAGGGTATGCCTTTTTAGGGGTCTTACAAGTTCGAATATATAGCCTTGGTCTTAATATCGAGGTTATGACTTTTTAAGGTCTTACAAGTTTTAGTATGCCTCTTTGAGGTCTTATAAACTTGATATTGCCTCATTGAGGTCTTATGAGCTCTGTGTAGCCTCATTGAGGTCTTACGAGTTCGAGTCTTTGGTGACTTGATAAGCTGGCTGTCGATGACAGTCCCCGAGTGTTCGGGCGTGTTTGTCCCTTGAGCCGTTCCATGTGAAATAGTAAACTTCCTTGAGGCACAAAGCGTTTTGATAAGTAAAGATGATTATTCAATTACTTGATATAAACATACATGTTTTTGCCATCGGGGACTCGACTGTTCTACGCGGACACAGTTCATTTAACCGTTTGGCCTGATACAATGTTCTCCTATCGAGGCCCATTTTTGCATAACTTGATTTCTTTGAAAAAGTAACCCCCTAGGGTGATGCCCCCCAGTATTCAAGGTTGATTGAAAAGAAGCCTTGAACACTTGTTGAGTTTTCCTTAGGTAACATATGGGCGTTGCCTCAATAAAAACCTTGCCGGTAAAACCCGTTTGGGATAAAACCCGATCTAAGGGAAAAAGAGTGTTACATATGATTTAAAACCCAAGCTCTTCGAGCTAGAAGGTGCTTCGATTCCTCTCAATCTAACACCTGCAACGAGTTAGTATTATAAATGAAAAAGGAGAAGATTATACCTCAGTAATAATAGCGCTTTGAGCATCGATATGTTCCAATTTCTTGGTAGTTGCTCGTCTTCCACGGTGCTAAGTTTTTAGGAACTTTTGCCTACTACTCCGAGGATGCGGTACGGTCCTTCCCAACTAGGACCTAGCTTGCCTTCATTCGAGTTTCGAGTGTTGAGGGTGACCTTTCATGGAACTAAGCCACCGACTCCGAAATAGCGGAGTTTTGTTCTTCTGTTGTAGTACCTTTCGATCATTTGCCTTTGAGCGGCCATTCGAACTAGTGCGGCCTCGCGCTTTCCATCTAACACCTCGAGGGCGGTGTTCATGGCCTCGATGTTTGATCCCTCAGTGGCTTTGATTTTGTCCGGGTTGATCTTGATACTCTTGTTCGACAAATTTTCCCGAACCCACTATGAAGGCAAATTCCTTGGGTTTGAGCTTCATGTTATACCTTCTGAACATGCAAATGAGTCGAATGGTCCTCTGTGCGCGGGGACTTAACTAGCATGTCATCAATGTAAACTTCCATAAACTTGCCTATTTGATGTTCGAACATCTTATTAACTAGGCGTTGATATATGGATCCCGCATTTTTTAAGCCGAAGGGCATTGCATTACAAAAATATGTACCATACTTGGTCGGCCACGACATCGATCAAGCGATCGATGTTGGACAACGGGAATGAGTTTTGAGAAATTTTTTTACCTTGTCTTTGACGAATGCATGCTTTACCTTGGACTGAAGCCTGTCCAAGCTCTTCGACCGTTAACTTCGATGTCCTTGATCAACTGTTCCTCAATCACATGTCCCACGGGTTCAACCGAGGATGTATACTATGATTGTTATTTGGCCACCTACTTGTCCTTGGACTTCTCCGAGGTGGAAGGTGTCAATGTTGGTGCCATGTCGTGTACTGCGAACATCTCCTTTTATGCATGTTGCTCTCCATACACCATTTTCACACTGTCCTTTGTTGGGAACTTCATCATTTGATGAAGACTTGATGTCACTGCCCTCATGTTATGTATCTACGGCCTTCCGAGTAAGGCATTGTACCTCATGTCACCTTCGATGACGTAAAAATTGGTATCTTGAATTGTACCAGCCACATTGACTGGGAGGATGATTTCCCCCCTGGTTGTCTCACTCGCCATATTGAATCCATTGAGGACTCGAGAGGAGGGTATGATCTTATCAAGCAGTCCGAGCTGCTCCACCACTCTTGACCTGATTATGTTAGCCGAACTACCTGGATCCACGAGCACACGTTTAATTTGAACTTTATTCAAAATATAAGAAATTACCTGTGCATCATTATGAGGATGAGACAAGGCCTCGATGTCTTCTTCATTGAATGCGATAGCATCCTCGGGTACGTAACTCCGAGTATGCTTTTCCTTTGTGATGGATAATTTTGTTCGTTTGAACACACGTCCCTGTGGGACTTCGACTCCCCCAATGATCATATGAATGATGTGTTTCGGCTCCTCCTGTTCATTTTTCCTGTTTGCATCCCTCTCTCGAAAGTGATTCTTAGCTCGGTCGTTGAGGAACTATCGAAGGTGTCCTTCGCTGAACAGTCGGGCTACCTCCTCCCGAAGCTATCTACAATCTTCAGTCCTATGACCGTGAGTGACATGGTATTTGCAGATTAAGATGGGGTTCCTTTGGGAAGGATCTGACTGTATTGGCTCCGGCCACCTAGTGTCTCTGATCTTACCTATTGCTGATACGATGTCTGATGCATCGATGTTGAAGTTATACTCTGACAATCAGGGTGCCTACATCGGCCCCGTTTGCCTGTCGAACCTAGTTTTGCTCATGAGTGCCCGAGAATTTTGACCTCGATCTACCCTTGATTTGTTTCGAGGTATTTCACGCCTCAGGGCGTTTATTCGCTCTTCGACATATGGCTAATATCTTTCCTTGTTCAGTTTCGACTACCTTTCTACATTCCTTTACTCTTTTCTAAGAGCCTGTTTGGATATACTGAGCCCAAGGGGGCTCCCAATTGGTCATCCTCGACCCTGATCTTTGATCGATACCTGTTATGCACATCCTCCCAAGTCACGGTCGGATACTCGATCAAATTTTGCTTTAGCTGCTTCGAAGCTATCGAGCTTCTGGTAATTCCATTCGTTCCATCTAAAAACGGGATACGAATTCCCTTAACATCTCGTTATCTCTCTATTTAATTTTGAAGACATCGGACTTCCTTGTAGCGACTACAATGGCACCAGCATGTGCCTCGATAAAAGAGTCTGCCAACATGGCAAACGAATCCATTGAGTTTGGGGGGAGGTTATGATACCACATCATGGCCCCCTTGGACAGTGTTTCTCCAAACTTCTTCAATAAGACAGACTCGATCTCGTCGTCTTTTAAGTCATTCCCTTTTATACCACAAGTATAGGTGGTAATATGCTCATTAGGATCTGTGGTCCCGTTGTACTTTAGGATATCGGGCATCCTGAACTTTTTCAGAATGGGCTTCGGAGCTGCACTCAACGGAAATGGTTTATGCACAAACTTCTTCGAATCTACCCCTTCAAAATTAGAGATGCGCTAGGGATCTGATCACCCCTCGAGTTATAGGTTTCTACTTTTTTGTCGTTGGCCTCTATCTTGTTTTATCCTGATTCAATCTTTCAGGTGAGGTCCTCGAGCATTCTCATAATAGTGGCGTCTGTTCCTGACCCATTATTGCTCGTTCTTACTGGTGTTGACTCAACTCGGGGAGCTGCTTCCGGTTCTGCTGTACTTGGTGTCTTTTGCTGACTCTATAGCTGAGCAATAGCAACTTGTTGTGCTTGCAACATCTCGAAAATGATTTTTAGGTTGACTTCATTTCGAGCATGTGTTGTTTGTGCGTCAGGTTGGATTTCTCCTTGCATGCTTCCCCCGACATCCATACCCAAATCGGTGCTTATAGCAATATTCCAGCCAACATCAACTGGGTTGGGAATAGGTGCTACTCCGGGGTTGAGCGGTGGCACGCCGGCTGCTGAAGCTGCTGCATTATTTTCCCTGTGGAAACCGAGGCCATTGTTTCTATGCACTGGTGCGTTAGCTGAGTTTGACATGTTTTAGCCTAAAATCAAAAAATCTTGTACAAGAAGAAGTTTGAAGAATAACGTGTGTTATCAGAAAACTAGCACTAAAATAATCACTATTATCTTTAGCTCCACGGTGGGCGCCAAACTGTTTACCTTGAAAATGGTATTAACAATTATATCTGATTTCTAGTTCTAAAAAATAAGTGATTTATTTCACTACTATTTAATAATCAAGAAGTAATGAATATAAGTAAGAAAAATGAGGTAAGCAAACCAAAGTTGTCACAAGACTAGGGCCTCAATCTTACTAGAATCGGGGGCCTCGAGGTAGGATAATAGCAATAAATGAACAACAATAAATGAAGAATACTAAATAAGGAGCAATAAAGCTGAGAGCCAGTGTTGAGCACGACAAAAGCAGAGAATGTTCTATTGCAGTGAATATTCATGTCTCTTACAAAATGAAAGGGATCCCCTTTATATAGGAGGGGAGAATCCCAACATAGTACATGTCTAATTATGACAAAGACATACTATTGGTACAGTTGTATAACGACTCAGTACAGACTTGTACTATTTCTTGTAGACCTTATCAGTTCTAACCACGTGCCCTTGGGAACTATCCTGCCTTTCCATGATGGTCATCGATTTTTATACTGCCTTAAGGTCTGTTGTGACGAGCCTTCGATATACTCTCTCGAGGGATGCACCTTGGGGTCGAACTTCGGACTCTGCTTCGAGCCTCTCAAAACCGGACTTGGAATACCATAGAGGCCTTAAAATCAGTCTTCTCCGATTTTGTCCATATACAATGTCATTCATGTGAGATTATGTATGTCTAAAAAAATACAATTAGCTACACGTAGGGGTGTACAAACCGAACCGAATAACTGCGCCAAACCGAAAAGTCAAACCAAACTGATTAAAAACCTGATTAGGTTTAGCTTGATTTGGTTTGGTATTGAATAAAAAAACATGAACCAATTGACATATAAATATATTAATTTATATATACTTTTAAGAGTTTATATAGAATTTTCTTTAAAAATTGCCTATAAATATTTGGGATTTTCTTATGAAGTATAATAGAATATGAAGTCCTCCATATTTATTAACCTTATATAATGAGTTGTATGATCACTTTCTTATCAAGTATTACTGAAATGCGTCAATCTCTTTGTTCATCCATATTCATATGTTAATATCAATTAAATTCTTATATTGTTTTCAAATTTGAAGATTACTATTTAGGTATCATATTGATTTTTATGCTTAATTACTAAATTCGGTTAACCTTGAAAGTGTATATCAATAAAAATTTATTGTCAGACGACTAAGAAATTAACTATTATGTGTTACTAGGAAAACTCTCCCTTAAGAATATTTTTATCACATCCCAATTCCGTTATAGGCCGTGACGGCACCCAACACCATTTTTAGGAAAGCCAACACTGATCAAACTAGTGATTTCCCGTTTGAGTAAATTACTTAAGTGGATAATAATTCTACATTTGTTGAAAAGATTTAAAAATTTACCGACGTGAGGTATAATAGAATATGAAGTTTTCCATATTTAAAGAAACCCTAAAATTTATTTTTATGTTGAGATGAAGGGTGAAAAAAAATATGTTGCATCGATCTGGAAAAATAATAAATGTAACAATTTCTATCACAAATAATTACTTCTTCGTAGGTGTACATTTTAAAATTGACGATGATCTATGAGCCATTCTTAAAAAGACATATTTTGGTTAAATTTCTATAAAGCTTTTATAAAATACTTTTTTCATTCGGTAACAACTTCTTGATATATATGTGAGGACAAAAATAATGAGGCTACAATTTTTTAAAAATAAGGAAGTAGTATGAAGTTGAATTTGTGAGATTACAAGAAGTGTTATCGTTTGAGCATTACTTTGTTGCGTCGTATTTTTCAATACAATATTAACAACGTATATACAACAACACATAGTGGTAAACCAAAATAAATTTAACTAAGGAAGAGAAGGGGATACTAACTCAGTTGATTATGTACAACTACAAATTGTAACAATGACGGAAGTACAAAACAATACTATTCTAAAGAAAATAATAATTTTTTTATCATATTTAAATTTTATTTGTTCAACTTCCTAGATTCAGTGATTCAGACGATATTAATAAACAAGTCATCATATGATGATTCACTTTAACCATTAACATAAACATCTACCTTATTCTTTCTTGTATAATTGCTTATGCAAAGCTTTGTTTAATAATATTAATTTTATTTTAGAAAATAATTGCATGTAATTTAATATACACGTTCGACGCACGTGCCGAGAAACTAGTTGTAAGTTAAATACGTAGACTCTATAAGAATTTAGTCATGAGAATGTGTAGAAATTGGGATTTTGGTAGAAAACCTAGAAAATTTGGTATTTTTGGATTTTGACCACGGTTTGAAAATGGGGTTAGGAATAAATTATATATTTGAGTTTGTTGTGTTATGGGTAATGATTATCTTTGAAAATTTTCGAAATCTAGGTACATGGACCCTAGGGTGACTTTATCGACTTTTCGAGCGGAGTGGAAAATTATTATAAATTGATTTATTATGAGTATTAGAGCATATATTTATGAATTTGCACATTGATTGACTAGTTTTGGAGCGACGATCATCGATTTGGGGTGTTAGAGTGGCGTTGGAGCCGGATTATGAAACTTCGGAGCGAGGTAAGTCTCTCGTCTAACTCTGTGAGGGGAAAATTACCCCTGGGTGTTGTAATTGATATTTGTTACTTGTTGTGGGGGCTACATACGCACGAGGTGACGGGAGTACATACGTAGCTACATTCATATTATTGTCCGGGTAGACCCAGGTTCACGCCATGCTATAACTGTACTATTTGAGTTATCTCTTGCTTATTAAATTCTTTTACTTCACATTACTACTTGAGACTAGACGGGCGTAGAGTGATAGACTTGCTATTATAGAGATTTGACGAGTTTCATGATTAGACATGGAATAGTTCTACTCCTCTTACGAATTTCTCCTGTGTTATACGTTCTCATCGAAAGGTTTCCTCAAAGATCCTTATAACTCACATGTCCCTTTGTGAGTGGGGTCAAGGACCTGTCAAAGATTTTTATTATGATGGGGTCGGGCCGTTCTCCTCGGCAGAATTTTGTACCACACTCTCATGGGAGCGGGTCGTTCGCCTCGGCAGTATAATAAATGTATCTATGATTCGTGTCATTCAATCATCGGAAGAGCACAGATTATGATGGGATCGAGTGGTCCGCCTTAGCATTTCTATAAAAATACTCTCATGGAAATCGTGCATAATATTTGACAAGAATTCAGTGTATCCATGAGTCTTCCTGATTTGAATTATGATGACCTATCTAGTAAGGTCCATTATATATATACATAAATGTGCTCCAGTTGAGGAGGTAATTGCTAATTGAGAGTTGAGTTTATTGCAGAGAGGAGGATTGTATCACGTATTTACTCTTGTTTATTTCATTTGTTTACTCTGCCTCATATTGGTTTACTTCTTATTATAACTGTCTTATTGGGTCATTAGTAAGTGTCGATTTCGACCCCTCGTCACTACTTCTCTAGGGTTAGGATAGATACTTACTAGGTACGCGTTGATTTACGTACTCATGCTACACTTGCTGCACATTTTTGTGCATGTACATATATGTCTAGTGATCATTTAGGCGCAGAGGCACGGATGTTGCAGGGACTTACCGTGAGCTGCATTTCATGTTATGATATACAACTTGCAGAGTCTCCACCAGAGTTATTTATGTTCTGCTCAAATTTGTATTCAAGACAGATGTTGTATTTTATTATATTTCCTAGTTGACGCTCATGCACTTGTGACACCGAATTTTGGGGGTGCTTACGGGTTGTTCATTATCATAGTTGTGAAAATATTATCATTACCCTGTAAATTCTATTTCTTACTATTTAATTGATGATAAATTATGATTTCAAAATAAAAAAATAAGTAATTAAGTTAATCATTCACTATTGGCTTACCTGACGACGGTGTTAGGTGCCATCACGACCATTAGTGAATTTTGGGTCGTGATAGCTTGGTATCAGAGCATTAGGTATACTTAGGTCTCACGATTCATGAGCAAGTTTACTAGAGTCTTGCGGATTGATACAGAGACGTCTATACTTATCTTCGAGAGGCTACAGGGTTGTTAGGTGCACTTCCGTTCTTCATTCCTCATCATGCGATTTGATTCCTTTAAGGCTTGTGCCTTTATATCCTTCCCACTCACTCTTATACGATGTTCAGTGCTCGTGTCAATTGGGAATCGAGGAGTTGTAGTGGTACTACAGATGGGGAGCGGGATGTTTCTCCCTGCGCATTCGATCAGGTTGTTATCGTCTTCTTGTGGAAAGGGGTTCTGTCTTTTCAGCTTAGTAACTGTATTTTCGATGGTTTCAAGGCTACGGGCAGGTAACTATGATGTTCAGACGTTGTTATCGCACAAAATTTGTGTGATGGTAGGGTGTCTATATATGTGGCAAGGCAGTGAATGACTTGAAAGGAGAATTTCTTAGCACATGATTTAGAGGTTCAGCATTTATTTCCAGCAAAGGAAAGGCAATCAGACTATGAACGTTCAGGTTTGGGTTGATGGAGTAACGAGACTTGGTATTTTTTTAGCGCGGTAATTTTCATCTATGATGGGTGTCGTTGTCCTTGTTTGAATGTATTAAGTTCGCCAGTGTTATAGTCTTCATCAATTTGCCTTTGGGCAGGGTATTGTGAAATGGTGTCGGAGAAGCGGATGTCAGAAATAGCAGAGTGTAGTGATTTCGGAATCAAATGGGTGTTTGTAATGTTGATGGCTCGAGAAAGATGATCTTCGAGGAGGCTTAGAGTTGGTAGCAATTGGTCAGATCAGGTGCAATGGAGATGGATTTTTCTTTGAGGCATTATTTGGGCAGCGAAGGATGTGGAAGGACATGGCGGAAGGAGTCTCGCAGTGGTTGAATTACTAGTAGGTTAAGTATGAAAATAAAAAGTTGAGAAGTTGCTTAAAGGAGAGGGTTTAACCAAAGTGGGAGAGTGGCAGAGTAGCATAAGAGTTTTGTGGTAGGATAGCAACACGCCTGGAGGGAAGTTTAGGGCAATTTGGGAAACGTAATGGACAATGACTAGGTCTACAGACTTAATTTGGAATGTTGGCTACTATACTGGGGAAGATTGGATACGACAGAAAGGAATTTGCTTGATATGACGAGGAATGCAACATGAACTCTGGTTAGAATGTATTGTCATACTTTTAGTTGATGTCAATGGGGAGTGAATAGACTGTGCAGCTGGTAAATGAGCACGGGCTCAGGAGGGTTTACTGATTTTATAGTAATTGTACCCAGTGTAGCATCGTTTGATTGTGCAAGATCATGTTAATGGGGAATAAGGAATCTTGGTGGGTTGCGGGGTTAGGTAATTGTAAAGCTAAATGCGGGAGGCCACCGTCTACGACTGGTGGGTTATTACGACTAAGGAAATAAAACATCAGTGGTAATTTGAGCAAAGGATTTGAGGAATGTGTGTTATGTTTGGCCACATGATTCATGTTCAGGCTTTGGGAAGACTCAAAGTTTATGCTTCACGTAGATGTGATGTACAAGGAAAGTAATTCAGTCGGGTTCTTCTTTGAGAGGGTGTTCATGTGCTAGCAGGGCCTTGGAGTTGATTATATTCACGACCAAGTCAGAGTGGGTGACTCTCAACAACGGTCCTAGTGGGTTCAAAATTAATGTGTAGTGCCTAAATATTTTGAGTTTGTGGTGTGGTCAAGTATCGAGCTTATAAAGTGGATTATGAAAGATACTTGGAGTGTTCTATGTTATCATCAATATGTAGTGCAGCACTGGAGGAATGGGAGAGAATAACTTCGGATTCGCAGAGGTATTATCAGAATGGGTGTACCAATTGAAGACGCAAATGTGCGTACAATGAGGTTATGAGATGGTTCGTGGGTTTTGAGATAGCGTGGTCTCGTGAAATGGGGTCACTCAGGATAAGTTCGGATTGTGTTCGTTATATTTTGAATAGAGCTATTATTATTTCTTAGTCAAGTCTAGAGTAAACTTGAAGAGGTTGGTTCGGTTAGCACTGGTTGAATCGGTATGGTGGTGGAAATGATTAGTTCCTTCAGCGTGTTAAGTTGTGCATGTCATTTGTGGCGGTATGTGCGAGGCTTGACGGACGCTATAAATCGATGAGGTATTCGATTATTATGGCATGTTAGAAGAGTAATGGTGGTTTAGACCACTATTTGAGGTTTGTATTTTCTGCGGCTTAAGAATTCAGTTATATGGTGTTTTGGTTCTTATTAAATGAGCTGAGTGAAAAGTTTCCTAGCCTAGGAAGTGTTTGTCTTACCGGTAGTTGAGGAGTTATGATGAGTTCCGAGAATATCATATAGCGGCATGATATGTGTAGTGAGCGGCATGGGGACGGGAAGTTGAAAGTCAAGATTTCAGTTTGGTGTTGATAGAATGTTACAAGATCAGATGACCAGGAGTGAATTTAGATGTTCAGAGTAAAATGGAATTATCTTTAGTTTCACCTAAGGATGGTGTTCTATGGAAGAGGCTTTGTGTATTGACTTGTGAATTTTTTCTTCGCTTTGCAGAATTAGAACGGTTAGTGGTATGGATGTGCGGACTTTACTACCTGAGCGGAAGGTCGTGGAGGCATATCCCACGGAAAAATTGTATAAGTGTGGCATTTAGTCACTTGATTGATTAAGGATTGAAACCAAGTATGGGGATTATGGTACTATCGCTAATGTGAGAGAGTTTATGCCTGAGACGCATGATATTCCTTGGGTTGTGGACTGTGTAAGTTTGTTTCGGATTTGAAGGTTGTTCTTATGTGTCATGGGAAAAACTTATTGTATATCCTTGAAAGGTTATTAGCCCAGTACGGTACGATAAGAATCGGCTTGAGGTCCGTGGATAGATCTAGATGTGAATGTGTGCTCTATATCATGTTGGATGTGTTTGTTCCAGCATAGCGTTGCTTGCGGAGGAGTATTTAGGCCTTGGATGTTATTTTCATTGTCAGCTATTCCGTGGAATCTCATTTGGTGCTATGTGGGTTGTGAGACGGTTTAATTATTCGCACACGTATTGGGAGATCCCATGTAGTTTGTGGTGTTGTGAGAGCAGGAGGACTCTCGAAATGCAGGTCATTTATTGCACCTTAGTTGTGCTTGGTTTTTGTAGTGTACGACGCTAACTGTCTCCCCAGAATTTCTATTATGCACTTGGCGTGCTTATGGCCAATATTCGGGCATTTCGTAGGTATGGGCATGCGTTTTTTCTTGTTTTGCTCCTTAGTCTGTGCAAAAAATCGCTTCCTCTTCTTACATTTTGGAGCAGCCTCTTCATCGATATTTTCTCCCATAATCGTTGAATTTCCACACGACTTCTGCTCGGCTGTTTTGTTATCTTCCTCAATCTTGAGATGAATCACAAGATCTTCCAACTTCATTTCTTGGCGCTTGTGCTTTAGATAATTTTTAAAAATATCCACGAAGAAGGCAATTCAACCATTGCAGCCAATTAAAATGCTTTATTCACTATCATACTTTCAGCAATAAGGTCGTGAAAAATAAGTTGAAGCTCTTGAACTTGGGTTCCAACGATTTTATTGTCTATCATTTTATAGTCTAGAAACTTGGCAACCACAAAGTTTTTCAAGCACGCATCTTCAATCTTGAACTTCTTCTCAAGTGCTTCCCACAATTTTTTCCAAGTATTCATAGCATTGTAAACATTGTACAAATCATCCTCCAAAGCACTTAGGATGTAGCCTTTGCAAAAAATATCTGCCTGTTTCCACGCCTCAACAATCATAATTTTTTCATTGTCTAGCATGTTGGCGGCAGGCACTGTAGAGTCTTCACTGGTGAATTTCTGCATATCCAGCGTGGTAAGCCAAAAGAACACATTTTGCTGTCATCCTTTGAAGTTGGCTCCTAAAAACATCCCCGGTTTTTGGGAATTCGGTTTGACGAGGCTATTGTCGTTGCCGCAACAGTCACAGAAGGAGTACCATTTTCAATTGACATTTTTTATTGTCAAAAGTTGAAAAACAACATAACAGTTTAATTAATTGCACAAAATTAAAACAGTAACCAATATTGTAATTAATAATAAATAGTACTTCAAATAAACAAAAATCGAAGTTTTTATATACTGTTTCACCAAAAAATGATGAAGTTCTTACATTCTTCAAATTGTTTATGAACTATGAGCTTTTATACTCCGATGATATTTTTATATCTTCAAATAAGAAATAAAAAAATCACAAGGAGTAGAAAACCATAAAGGTTTTAATCTCCAGAAAAATATAATACAAATTAACGTATAAAGAATAATTTCCTTAAGATTGTTTTCAATATGTGTTAACTATAATATTATGAAACAGTAAATATCCTGTAACAAAAACAAAAACAGAAAAACAGAAAGTGAATAGAAGCTGGAAAAAAAATCGGAATCAAATCGATCCTACTGAATGCACAGTGTGTCCTTAAGGAAATTATTCCCCTCAAGTACCTGAGGTGTTGGAATATTATCTTCCCAGGATTTAATGATTTGACTCACCAGAGTATCGGTACCTAAAATGCGGGTGAACAATGAACCACTTAATGGCTGTAAATCACACTGATTTTATTTGTGCAGAAGAAGAAGAAGAAGTTCAGAAAATTTTGTAAGGAAAAAGTCTGGGATCAAAGAAAATTTCTAGCCATTTTCTGGCAGTGTTTCTCAAATTTACAACCTCTAAGAAATCGGGTCGCGTCGCGCGCGCGAGTCTTGAGTTATTGCGGGTTGAATTTTTAATAATTAATTAAATAATTGAAAGAAAATTTGTCCAAAACGTTATCAAGCAATTGTTGACCAAAGCCAAAGCCGAGCTGAGCGAGCGACGACGGCGCGTGGTTTACCTTATTTCCCACCCATTTAACGCTAAAGGAAGTGCTTTCTTAATATAAGCACATTCCCTTTTTTTTCCACTACTAATAAAGAGCAATTGCTCTTTCCAAAGCATTAGGGAACAACTCACTTATCATTCACATTTCTTCCCTCCATTTCTCATTCAGCAACCTCCAATCCCAACAGCCCAAAAGTCAAAAGAATATAAAATAAATTTTAAAAAAAAAGAAGGAAAAAAAAAAAAGATGTCAAGCCAACTAAATAATTTGGACTTTTAAATCAACTAAATTTGTTATAAATTCTTACTCCTAAATTTGTGTTTGCTATAAGAACTCTTTGCTTAAAGAGTATCAATTTGAATAGGAATGGTTTGCAATTTTTATATATAACTTAATTTGTTCAAAACATTAAATAGTCGTTATTTGTCAGATCCTTCTATCTTCTCATTCATTCAGCCGATATTAGCACATAGCTCACCTCAGCATTGAGACATTCCAATTTTAAAAGCTTTTCTCTCGCAACTTTATATTTTTGAAAAATCACAAGAGAAGGAAATTGTAGCCAAATCAGAACATAATTTGAAATGTTGCCTTTTTGTTTAATTCCTTTATCATTGCTTAAAGTTCGTGTCTTGTGTATAATGGCTGTTAATACGGTATATTTGTTGGTGATCTCGTCCTGAATAATGACGGCGGCTCAGCATTTTGGATGGTAGTCGAGCTTCATTGATTTGACATGTCTGCGCATAATGGTGGTAAAATGGTCAAAAGAAAAGTTTATATTATTTATTACGGAACAGGGTCATGTAACCAGTGAACTATACGAATTAGGACAGATATGTCCGTCGTTAATAGTTTGACACATATATGCCTAATCAGTTCAATACTTACTTATTCATGCTCTTTGTTTAACTGAACCACTATTTTATCTTTCTTAAATAATTAATAACCGGATCCAATCAAAATTTGTTGACCCGATCCGTTAGGACCCGACCCACCCTTATTTCAAAAATATTTTTTGATATATTATTTTTGTTTGATTGAGAAATTGTTTAATAATCATATTTTATTTATTTGAGTAATTTGATAATCGACTTTTTTTTATACATCATTTCGGAAAGTAATCCTACTAAAAGTAGTAATTGATATTTATTTATTATGTTAATAATATAATATTCAAATTAGTTTGTGCTTTCTTCAATCATTTTACCATTTATTTTATTTTTCTCAGTGGTGCTTGTTATGAAATAATTAATTAATAAAAATAAAAAAGAAGCACCACTGTTTTGACAGTGGTGCTTGTTATGAAATAATATTTGTTATGTAATGGTTAATTAATAAAAATGGATAAGAAGCACCATTGTTTTAACCATTTATTACTTATTTCATAACAAATTTATAATGCAGAAAATAATTCAATAAACTAATAATCAATCATATAATGATCACTTATCTAAACAAAAAAATTGATCCATCAGGTTAAGTTATAGTGAACATAGAGTTATTTGTATTTGTATTGGTAAAAAAATACAAATAAATTGTGAGAAAAATAAAAATAGATGGTAAAATGATTGAAGAAAGCACAAACTAATTTGAATATTATATTATTAAAATAATAAAATATCAAGTACTACTTTTAGTAGGATTACTTCCCGAAATGATGTATAACAAAAAAAAAATCGATTATTAAATTATTCAAATAAATAAATATGATTATCACACAATTTTCAGTCAAACAAAAATAATATATCAAAAAATATCTTTGAAATAAGGGTGGACCGGGTCCTAACGAATCGGGTCAGTAGATTTTGGTTGGGTCCGGTTATTAATTATTTAAGAAAGACAAACTAGTGTTTCCGTTAAACTAAGGGCATGCATGAACAAGTATTGGATGGATTGAGCATATTTGTAACAAACTATTAACAACGGGCATATCTGTCCTAACTCGCATAGTTCACTAGCATATATGGCCCTTTTTCGTATCATTAGAAATGGGTTCGATAATAAACTTTTTAAAAACGGGTCAAATATGGATAAAAACCATATTGTCCACTTAAAAAATGGATAACTAATTGGTTTAACTTTTACATTTGTAAAAGATTCCTCAAGTTTGGGAGATCATATTCAAGAAGTCGTGGATAATATCAATGGCCATATTATCCGCCGGTTAACCTAATTTTTATCCGTATTTAATATGAATCGGGTCAAATAATTTATACATTTTTTTTATTACCCATTTTCAATCTCATAACCAATCCGACCCGCTCGTTTGCAGCCCCTACCTGCGCATATAAACAAGTGAACCAAGGTTAGTTGATTGCACTACTAGTTTTGATCCAAGTCGTATTCATTAACTAAACTATTTTTGTTTAGCATATAGGATACAGAATTTGTTGCTTGCAAATTTTCGTATCAACTTTGGGAAGTTCTTTTTCGTTATATATATATATATATATATATATATATATATATATATATATATATATTTGACAAGCAAGAATGTCCAATGTCAGATTTTTCATCAAGTGAACATCTACGTGCAATTTTTAACACGTTCATAGAAATTAGTAATTTTAAAAAGCTATAAATGAGTTATGTTCGTTTCTCGTAGTTAAAAATATCTTAAAATGTTTTGAAAGATCATAATGAAAAATAAAGAAAGGGAAAAATTTAGGATTGTACTTTTTTCTTCCAATGCAAATGTTTCGTTGTCTACTCCATTTGGTCTCACCAAATCTTTGGGTGAACAAACCCCATTCCCCCTTTTTACATTGATTAAGATTTAATAGATTTTGGTGGGTGAGAGGAATCAGAGATATCACGAAATAGAAGCCGACGTTTGAAAACAAATAATGCTTTTTGTTTACCTCGAAATACGAGTAACAATTAAATTTGTAATGTGCTTATAAGGATACGTGACCAGATTCAATGCCAATTGATGAATGACTGAATAAACAAATGAATTAAACAATTGAAATAGATCAAACCAGTGTCGTTTGCTAGTTATCGACCTCGGTTTGGAGTAGGCTCGAGATCAAACGTTAAGAACCACAAGAACAATAAGAACAATACAAACAATATGGAGAGCGAGTAAAAGAGCAGAGTGTTTGTATTTCTCAGTAAATGCGTATATGATTGTTATCCTGGTTACAAATGAACATGGTTCCTCTTTATATACTAGAGGAATCCCAATAAAGTATAACTCTAATTTTGGAAGCAAAATACATGATTGATATCAATAATCGTTAATGGTTCCGTCAATCCCGAGATTCCCGCCGAGATTGGTGGTCGATTGAAGATATTTTGTTATTCCGTTACTTCGATGTCGATCTAGCCCGATCTCGATCCCTCAGTCTTCGTGTTCCTCAAGATCGAGCTTGCTTAGATACGGACTTAATCTCGAGGCAGACCCTCGAGCCCGTAAAATCGGGCGTGGTAGATTTTAACCGTATACAGATAGTCCCCGCGTTTCTTAGAATGAAATGATAAGAAACGATTTGAACCTCGATTCCTCTGTAACTCGATCATGATGTCATCTCCATGACGTAAGCGATGAATGTGATCGAAACGTCCCGTCGGTTCGGTTCCCAAAAAACCATTAATGCATGTCAGTCATCAGTCGGCCACTAGTGATACTGAGCCGTCGTCACAAGCCTATAAATACCACATCTCTTGTTGATTTAAACTTTACTTTGCTTTGATTATAAACACTTGAGTTCCCAATTCTTCTCATATTTCTCTCGTCGCCGCCAATCACCCATCGTTGCTCCAGCCGGAGCCACTAATCTCATGCCTTTCTTCCACCTTCTACAAATATACAAATGGCGAAGACTTCCAATACTGTGCCGCAAAAATAAAAAGCTTATTCTTCTTCTTCTTCCCGGCCGGCCGACGATAAGACGCTGGTGGAGCTTCGTATCCAGGAATGTACCCTGGGGCCAATCGAATTAACCTCCGAATTCAAAGTCGAAAGGCCTTCCTCAGTCCTAGGTTGTTGCGAACCCATGTCCCGATATATTTGCTCAATATCGAAAGATGTCCTCGAGAGGGTGAAAGAGGATTGTGGTTGGGAAAAAATGGAAGTGGTGGTTCCTTCCCCTGAGGAGGATATCACCACTTACGTGAAATGGTACCTTAGTGTATATACCTACTCTTTCACTCTGGGTCCCGTGGATCCAGTCATACTTGACTTCTGCCGCCAGTATCGAGTAACCCTCGGCCAAATCTATCCCTCATTCTGGCGCATCGTCAACCTGATTAGGTTCTTTTCAAGCAAGGTCAAGGGGATGGCCTTCATCCTCGATCACTTGATAAGACTTTACAGCCCAACCCTTTATCGAGGTGGGTTAATAAAGCTGCAGCGTCAGGCTATGAAGACGGTGTTATCAAGTATTGATGAAGCAAAGACTGAGGTTGGATGGGCCGATTCGTCTGAATCAAGACCTCCGATTTTATTCCGGTCGAGAATATGCCATTCCCTGAGGAATGGAACATGAAATATATGTGCGACTTCGATTCATGTACTTTACTGTTTTACTTTCTTTATTCCTTCACTGACTCATGTTCTCTTCTCACGATGTAGCTTCTCCCTGGTTTCCCGGTGCAATTCCGAATCTCGAAGGCTGGGTTCGATAGTTAGCCTCCACCTCTACTTATGTCGAACGTTGCTGGCGCGATTTGGCCGAAGGCCAATGGGAGGCCAAAAACCACGGTGAGTCCCTTTGCTTGCACATCGAGATTTTCTTTGTAGTATAATTCTTACTTACTCAGTTTCTTTACGTGCAGGCCTTGGTGAGAATGTGGTCATGAGGCCACCTCCGCCTGGAGAGGAGGAGGCGTCGAATCCGAATAAAGAGAGGAAGAGGAGAAGGACCTCACCTTAAGATAACCCCAAGCCAAGAAAAAATAAAGCTCGAAAGTCTAAAGCCGAACTCTCTGCTCCTCGTATCGATAAAGGGGGTGAAGATGACGACTGCCAGGTGGTAGCTCGAAGCACTGGATCTACCGAGCCGGTGGGGCTCGAGGCGGATCCTTCTCAGACTGAGGACGTTTCAGAGGAGCGTCTGAGAAAAGTCCCTGAGAAATCGGGTGGTGAGGATGCCCTCCGCCGTGATAACCAGCCGATGGATGTGCCCAAAGGGTCTAGCACCGGGGCCTTTCAGAAAGAAGATAATGTCCCAAGTGATTCACTTGGGATAATCAACATCGGTGACTCGTTGCTTGGTCCCGCATTTCTGAGGGGCAATTCCAAGAAGCCCGAGCCATGGGTACTCTTGATGCGGGACAGGCCCATGAAGGGAATGACATATTCTGGGACTACTTCGCAGGAGTCGACGATGGTCCCGAGCCAGACGCTTCATTCGTGTTGGACGAGGCTCAGCGGTTCCTGAAGAAAGTAAGACTTATTTCTTTGTATTGATACTTGCATTTACTTCATATCTCTTCTAGCCTGACTTTCTTTTCTGTGTACATGCCATGGTGCTTCACCACGAAGCATCTTCAAAATCCAAGGCCGAGCTATCTCGGTATTAGGCATAGCTCGAGATGCTCGTAGAGGAGAGGGACAGCCTCAAACTCCTCTGTGTTCAAAAGGAAGAGGAGATTATGGCCCTTCAAGCTGAACTCACAACGGCTCGACAAGATCGGACCGATCTTGTCGAAAAGGTAATGTAACTTCTCGCAAGTCTTGCTAAGTGTTAGTTATAATTTTGCGACTAACCCTTCATTTTTGCAGTTTCAGCGGAAGGGGGAGCTGGTGGAGCAGCTTCGAGAGGAGGCTAAAATGAAAGAAGCCGAAACTCTAGGCTGGAGACAGCATTTGGAGCGTCTCACCATGGAGAAGGACACACTTCGGGCCCAACTGGCATCAATCGAAAGCCAGCTCCAAGCTGTGAGGGAAGAAAACTTGGCCCGAGCTCGGAAGATCGAAAAGCTCGAGGCTAAGCTGGCCGCCAAGATTTCTAAGGCTAAGCATGAGGTAGAGGCGCGTGTGGCATCTTACCGAGCTGATGTTGAGTCTTACAATCTTCGGGCACAGGATATCTCTACTGCGAGATTAGATTGTCGTGCGCAGTTGACCATGCTAGGAGGCAATCTCGGAGAGAGGATCTCGAAGAAGTACACGCACATGGCTTCGACCTCTCGGCTGACATTGAAGATGCTAATGTTTTGGAAGCCGATGTTGCAGCTTTGCTTTCCGATGAGGAGGAATCAACCAGCGGGTCCAAGAGCGGAGAGGGTGATGATGAGGCTGTTGAGGAAGCGGATCCTGAAGATATGGTTCCCAAGGACGTAGCTCCTGGGATAGACTAGGCCTTTAGGATTTTTTCCTTTTTTATCTCTTTTTTTTGTAATGCCTTGACCAACCTTTTGTACAGAATATTCGATATATAATAGAAAATTTTTCTTCAATGCCTTCATAAATTTCTCTTTCATGCCTTAGTCGAAATTTTTTTATTGTTGTAATTCAACTCGTAATCGAATAAGCCCTTAAGATTTTTGTTTTTACGAGGGCAAGTCCCCGAGTTCGAAACTCGTTTGAGACCTTGTCTCGGGGATGGCTCGATCGAACTGATCGATGAGTTATCTTTAATAACCAAGTTTGAACGAATCTTGAATTTTAGGATAAAGTAACACTTAGGTTTTTATCAAATGATTGTTAAGTTTTTCGAACTCACCGCTATATACCCTTTAGGTGAATCTTCTAGATGTAGTTGACATTTGTTTGAGCTCGGAAGAACTGAACCATTGGATTCGAATTGAGTGAGCGAGGTCTCGAACTTTAATTGTATTGGCCCTTAGGCTTTTTATATTGGCCCTTAGGCTCTTTAGATCGGCCCTTAGGCTCTTAAGTTGGGCCAATTCGGCCTCTGAAAATGACTATTATTTTTCCTTTTGCGGCTAAAGGACTTAATGAAAATTTCTTTATGCCTTAGCATGTGTTTTTTGTACCCATTGGGTTTTTTGAGGGTCCAATGGTCGGAACCCTATATTTTTATAACTCTTTTGTGTTAAGATAATTTGATACCTCTTGGGGGTTTTTCAAAGGCTGATATTATCGAAGCTTTTAAATTATTCGAGGGATAATTTTATCGAAGCCCTTTTTTATTTGCTTTGCCGAGGGTAGCCTTATTTAACCGATTTTTCAAAGTATTTGAAGGCCTTTTGTTTATGGCGGAAGTCGGACGTCTCCGAACCGCGTTATTTCGGCCGTAGACTTTTAAGTGACATTAGTCTTTAATATGACCGTAGCCTTCGGGTATGTCTCTTGGACTTGTTTCCCGATAGCATTTCGAACTTATTCGAAATGTTAGTCCCCGAGTGTGATGGCCTTGGCCTATATATCGAGGGGTGCCTCTTTGAGGTCTTGTAATTTCAAACTTAAATAGCTCAAGTGTGCAGTCCCCGAGTGTTCGAGGTATGCTCATACTAGGCCCTTGAGCCATTTTTCACAAGTGTTAGTTTTGCACAATTAATAAGAATTATAGGCACATGACACGTACAGTAAAAAATTTACTTCGAAACATTAGATGTTTGAGAAAGAGAATGCTTCTTTGTATTATTTATACATGTGTACATGTTTTGTTGTCGGGACTCGGTTAATCTATATGGACACGGTTCATTCGAGCGTTTGGCCCATTACAAAATTCTTCCTATCGAGACCCATTGATACATAAAATCAGAGGGTGATTCCCTCAGTATTCGAGGATGATTGCAAAGAAGCCATAGATACTGTTGAATTATCCTCCTGTAGCACATAATTGTTGTCTCGTTAAAAACCTCGCCGGAAAACCCCATTTGGGATAAAAACATGTCTAAGGGAAAAATAGTGCAATGCGTACTTTAAAAGCTGAGGTCTCGATTCTTGGATCGAATTCCTGCAATGAGTTAGTTTCGAATGTATAAGCAAATGAAAGAAAAGAGAAAGTCATACCTTAGAAATAGTACCGTTTGAGGAGAGATATGTTCCAGTTATTCGACAATGGCTTGTCATTCATTGTTCCGAGCTTGTAAGATACTTTCCCGATTATGTCGAGGATTTGATAGGTTCCTTCCCAGTTAGGACCGAATTTCCCTTCATTAGGGTCTCGAGTATTGATGGTGACTTTTCTTAAGACTAAGTCCCCGACTTTGAAGTGTTGAAGGTTGGTTCTTCTGTTGTAGTACCTCTCGATTCGTTGCTGCTTTTTCGCGGCCATTCGAACGAGTTCCACTTCTCGTCTTTCATACAACAACTCGAGGCTGGTATTCATTGCCTTGTGGTTTGATTTCTCCATTGCATGTCGAAACCTGGTGCTGGGCTCCCCGACTTCGATCGGTATCAAAGACTCGGAGCCGTATACTAAGGAAAACAGAGTTACTCCGGTGCTGGACTTCGATGTTGTCCGATACGCCCATAGAACCTCGGGAATTTCTCCACTTCCTTTTGGATTCATTCAGCCTTTTCTTCAAGTTTTGGATGATAGTCTTCTACGTTGATTCGTCTTGTCCGTTCCCACTAGGGTGATACGATGTTGATAATATTCTCTTTATTTTGTGATCTTCGAGGAATTTTGTAACTTTTTTGCCGATGAACCATTTGCCATTATCACACACTATTTCCACGGGTATCCCGAATCGACATGCGATGTGATCCCATATAAAGTCGATCACTTCTTTTTCCCTAACCTTTTTGAAGGCCTGTGCTTCAACCCATTTAGAAAAATAGTCAGTCATAAATAATATGAACTTATCTTTACATGGGGCCGATGGCAGAGGACCGATGGTGTCAATTCCCACTTCATGAATGGCCATGGGGATAGGATCGAATGAAGTTGTTCGCCAGGATGGTGGATCATCGGTGCAAACCTTTGACACTTATCGCATCTTCGAACGAACTCCTCAGAGTCCTTTTCCATGCTATCCCAATAATATCCTTCTCTGATGACCTTTCGAACTAATGATTCGGTGCCAGAGTGGTTTCCACAAGTGCCTTCGGGGATTTCTCATAGAACATAGTCCGTATATCCTGGTCCCAAGCATACCGCCAATGGACAATCGAACGTCCTTCTGTACAGCGTCCCATCTTCGTCTAATGTGAATCGAGCGGCTTTGGTCCATAAGGCACTGGACTCTTTTGGATCCGACGGAAGTTTCCCATTCTTCAAATATCCGATATATTTGTTTCTCCAGTCCTAAGTCAGACTCGTAGAGTTTATTTCGGCATGTTCCTCCTCGATCACGGACCTCGAGATTTGGACGACAGTCCCCGAGTTGATCTCATCTTCTTCGACCGATGAACCCAAATTGGCAAGTGCATCGGCCTCGGTATTTTGTTCTCGAGGTATATGTTGTAGAGTCCATTCTTTAAAATGGTGCAAGGTTACTTGCAATTTGTCTAAGTACCTTTACATCCTATCCTCTCAAACTTAGAAGGTTCCGTTTACCTGTTTTACCACCAGTAGGGAGTCGCATTTAGCTTCGATTACTTCCGCTCCCAAGCTTTTAGCTAGATCGAGACCTGAAATCATAGCCTCATACTCGGCTTCGTTGTTAGTCAATTTGGCAGTTTTTATTGATTGTCTAATAATGTTGCCCTTGGGCGGTTTCAAAACAATGCCGAGTCCCGAACCGTTCACATTCGAGGCACCATTCGTGAAGAGGGTCCATACCCCCGATGATGTACCTTATTTTTAGCAGAAGTTTCTTTTCCACTTCGGGTGGAGGGTTGGCGAAAAGTCGTCCACGAAGTCCACTAAATTTTGAGACTTGATTACCGTTCGGGGTTGATATTCGTTATCGTACCCGCCAAGTTCGACAACCCACTTGGCCAATCGACCGTCTTTCTAACGCTAGGTATAGTACCTAGCCGATAATTCGGGCTTGTGTAAAACATTTCAGAGTGGATAAGTGGTGATCACACATATGTGATGACACTGAAAATATGACTTTAGTTTTCTAGATGCGCTTATTAATGCAAGTGTCGATTTCTCTAAGTGTGGATACCTAGTTTCGGCATCTCCTAAGGTTCGGCTCAGGTAATAAACATGAAACTGTGTACCTTGTTCTTCTCGAACTAATACACCACTTACCGCTATCTCGGACACTGCTAAGTATAGGTACAACTTCTCATCTGCTTTTGGAGTGTGGAGCTAAGGTGGGCTCGATAGGTATCGTTTCAATTCTTCCAATGCTTGTTGACATTCCGGAGTCCACGTAAAATTATTTTTCTTTTTGAGTAAGGAAAAGAACATGTGGCTTCAATCTGATGATCTCCAAATGAATCGGCCCTGGACAGCTATCCGTCCAGTTCGCCTCTGAACGGCTTTCACACTGTCCACGATGGTGATGTCCTCGATGGCCTTGATCTTATCGGGGTTGATCTCGATTCCCCGGTTTGACACCATGAAGTCGAGGAACTTTCCCGAGCCGACCCCGAAAGCATACTTTTCGGGATTAAGCTTCATGTTATAGTTCTCAAGATTTCGAATGCCTCCTGCAAATGAGTCAAATGGCCCTCTTCGTGCTGGGAATTAACTAACATATCGTCAATGTAAACTTCCATTGATTTACCTATTTGTTCTTCGAACATCTTATTAACTAAGGGTTGATATGCAGCTCCCGCATTTTTTAGTCCGAAGGGCATTACATTGTAACAATAGGTCCCAGACTTAGTGATAAAAAAAGTCTTTTCTTGATCCTCTGGGTCCATTTGGATCTGATTAGACCCAGAATAGGCGCCGAGAAAGGTAAGAATCTTGTGGTCGGCTATGGCATCGATCATTTTCGATGTTAGGCAAGGGAAAAGAATCTTTTGGAAACATGCTTTATTCAAGTCCTTATAGTCTACACACATTCTAAGTTTGTTCCCTTTTTGGGGACTACGACTACATTAGCTAACCATTCGGGGTATTTTACTTCCCGAATGGACCCTATATTGAGAAGTTTGGTTACCTCGTCCTTGATGAAGGCGTGCTTTACCTCGGAATGGGGCCTTTTCCTTTGCTTTATCGGTCTAAACTTGGGATCCAAGCTGAACCGATGAGTTGTTATCTCCGGTGGGATTCCTGTCATGTCTAAATGGGACCATGCAAAGCAATCTATGTTATCAATAAGAAATTGAATGAGTTTTTTCCTGAGTTTGGGGGTTAACCCCGTTCCTAGGTATACCTTTCGTTCGGGTAGATACTCGATCTGTATCACCTATTCTAGATCTTCGACTGTTGACTTGGTTGCATCCGATTCTTCGGGAACCACAAAAGGCCGAGGAGTGAGAAAACATCTTATTTTTCCTCGATTACCTGTTTCTCCGATTCGGTCGAGGTTGGGGGCGGTGATTGCTATTTGGTCGTCTGCTTATCTTCGGTGCTCGATTTTTTCGAGGTCGAAGGTGTTGATATCGGCTACACCTCTTCTTCTGCAAATATTTCCTTTACAGCATGTGGTTCCCCGTAAACTATTTTCACACCATCCGACGTTGGGAACTTCATCATTTGGTGAAGGGTCGACGGTACTGCCCTCATGTTATGGATCCAGGGCCTTCCGTGCAGCGAATTGTACCTCATGTCGCCTTCGATGACATGGAATGTTGTGTCCTGGATAATCCCGTCCACGTTTATTGGTAGAATTACCTCCCCTTTCGTTATTTCACTAGCCATGTTGAAGTCGTTTAGGACTAAAGATACAGGTACAATTTGGTCTAGCAGGCCGAGTTGCACTACGACCCTCGATCTGATTATGTTTGCTGAGCTACCTATATCCACTAGAACACGTTCAACTTGAATTTTATTTAACAAAATAGAAATTACCAGGGCGTCGTTGTGTGGCTGAGAGATGCCCTAGGCTTCTTCGTCATTGAACGATAGAGTTCCTTCGGGCATACAGTCTCGAGTCTGTTTTTCTCTGGTGATCGACACCTTGGTGCGTTTGAATATAGGTCCTTGTGGGATGTCGACCCCACCGACGATCATGTGAATAACATGTTGAGGTTCTTCTTTCTCGTTCTTTCTATTGGCGTCTCTTTCCCTGAAGTGATTTTTGGCTCGGCTATGGGTGTCATGATACTTACACATTAAGTTTGGATTCCTTTGAGAGGGATCGGCCTGTATAGGTCTGGGCCAGGTGTCTTTGATCCTTCCAACAACCGATACAATCCCGATGCATCGACACTGAAATTGTACTCTGATAATCGAGGCGCTTCTGTGTGATCTGCATATTTGTCGAAGCCAGTTTTACTCATTAGTCCCCAAGAATTCTGCCCTCTATCACCTCTTCGATCGTTCCGGGCGGAGTTGCGTCCCGAACCGTTATTCCTTCAATTTGAAACATACGGTTGATATCGATCTTTATTCGGCCTCGATTCTCTATCAATATGTCTCTGGTTTTTACCTATAGACCTGTTTGGATGTACTGAACCTAAAGGGGCTCCCAAATGGTCGTCCTCGGCCCTAATCTTTGACTGATATCGATTGTGACATCTACCCAAGTCACAGATAGGTACTCGATCAAGTTCTGTTTCAACTGGTGTAATGCAATCGAACTCCGCTCGTTTAATCCTTGGGTGAAAGCTTGAACAACCCAATCATCAATGAATGGTTGTAATTCCATACGTTCTATTTGGAGTCGAGATACAAACTCTCTTAGCATCTCATTATCCCTCTGCTTCACTTTGAAGAGGTCTGATTTTCTTGTTGCAACCTTTATGGCTCCAGCATGTTCCTTTACAAATGAATCTGCCAACATAGCTAACGAATCGATAGAGTTAGGTGGCAAGTTGTGGTACCAAATCATATCTCCTTTCGAGAGGGTCTCCCTGAATTTCTTTGGCAGTACAGACTCGATTTCGTCATCTTCCAAATCATTACCTTTTATGGCGCACGTATAAGAAGTAACGTGCTCGTTGGGGTCCGAGGTCCTATTATGTTTAGGTATATCGGGCACACAGAACTTCTTTGGGATGGGCTTCAGAGCCGCACTCGGAGGGAATGGCTTTTGCAAAAACTTCTTGAAGTCCATCCCTTTCAAGATCGGAGGTGTCCCCGATATCTGATCAACTCGAGAGTTATAAGTTTCTACTTTCTTGTCGTTAGCCTCGATTTTCTTTTCTCCCGATTCTATTCTCTTAGTAAGCTCCTCGAGCATCCTCATTATAGCAGGATCAGTTGTCAAAGTTTTATCACCCGAACTTTCAGGTACTGGCTCGGTACGGCGAGTAACCTCTTGTTCGGCCCTATTTGGTGCCTTGTGCTGATTTTGCAACTGAGCAATGGCATTTTGTTGGGCTTGCAGCATTTCAAATATTACTTGGAGACTGATTCCTTCATCTCATATGCCCCGTGTTCCTCGACCGTCAGTTCGACCCTCTCTGAGTCCACTTCCCTCGAGGTCTGCGCCCAAATCCGCATTCAAGGCAATATAAGAACTGACATCAGTCGGGTTGACGGGCGGTGCTCCTCCGAGGTCAGCCTGTGGAACCTCGATTCCTAGGGCGATAGCATTCTTTTTTTCTCCGTGTAGCCTGAGATTGTTGTCACCATGTGTAGATGTGTTTTGCGAGTTTGACATGATTCAACCTTAAAACAAAATTCTTGACAAGAAATAAGCGTAAAATAGTGTGTTATACCAGAATTAACACTAAACAATCACTATTATCCTTAGCTCTACAGTGGGCGCCAAATTATTTACCTCGTAATACGAGTAACAATTAAATTGTAATGTGGTTATAAGGATATGTGACCTGATTCAATGTCAATTGGTGAATTTCTGAATAAATAAACGAGTTAAACGATTGAAATAAATCAAACCAGTGCCGTTTGCTAATTATCGACCTCGGTTTGGAGTAGGCTCGAGAGCAAACGTTAAGAACCACAAGAACAATAAGAACAATACGAACAATATGGACATAAGAACAGTAGAGAATTAAGAGCGAATAAAAGAGCAGAGTGTTGTTATTTCTCAGTAAATTCGTATATGATTGGTATCCTGGTTCAAATGAACAGGGTTCCTATTTATATAGTAGAGGAATCCCAAATAAGGTATAACTCTAATTTCGGAAGCAAAATACATGATTGATATCAATAACCGTTAATGGTTCCGCCAATCCCGAGATTCCCGCCGAGATTGGTAGTCGATTTCGGATATTTCGTTATTCCGTTACTTCGATGTCGATCTAGCCCGATCTCAATCCCTCAGTATCCATGTTCCTCAAGTCGAGCTTGCTTCGATACAGACTTAATTTCGAGGTAGACCCCCGAACCCATAATATCGGGCGTGGTCGATTTTAACCGTATACACGTTTCTTATTACCATTCAATTATTAAGAGCAGAGTTTGAGAACTATAATAAGGAGAGAAGGCCGATGAGGGTTCGAAGAAAATGGGGAAGGGAAACAATCATCTTTCTTCTTCATTGGCTGATAATTTCTCCTAACAATATTTTTTTTTGTCCCCCNNNNTTTTTTTTTCCCCCCCCCCCCCCCCCCCCCCCCCCCCCAAAAAAAAAAATTGAACGTGTAAATTCTCTATGCAATGTGACACTCTTAGTGTAGAATTAGATGTACATACATTATAGATCAATATTAAAGGGTAAATGAGTCACTCACAAGTCACAACTCTAACTATGTAATTGAAAAAATTAGAACAAGTCCGTAGGAGAATTTATGTATTATCCTTAATTAAAGAAGTCAAAATTCCTACTTCCCTACAGAAAAGCTAGGCGCAGAGTAGTTATTTAATGAGAGCTATTGCAATTGGAAAAGTCATATCTAGTCACACCCTGTTAGTACAGTGGGGGACGGCCTTTGCTTAGTTTCTATATCACATTTGTAAATTGATCTTTAATTTACGTAGAGAACAATCAACATCAAATTAAAGGCTCAAAATCTTAATAAGTTTGACTCTAGTAAAATAACTTTATGCATTTGGTTTGGGTGAAGAAAGATCAATAATAGGGGTTCAGATACGACTGATTTATTACTCAGATAAAATCATAGATAATGAAGTGAATAAAAGTTTTCAATGGTTAAAAGTGTTGGGATATATACTATTAACCATATGATTGGTTTAGATATAGTATTTATTCTGAAATAATTGTTCATTCAATTTTAAATAAGTTTTAAATAGATCATATATTAGTCTGCGTCATTTGTTTATATAGTAGATGATTTAATGTATAGAGCTTAGTCTATACACAGAAGATTAAATCATTGATTCTTATAAGTATAAAGATTATGTTCACAATCTAATAATGGAATTGGACAAATCATCATGAAAGATTGTAGCACAAGATTAAATATAATTTATCTTGATTATGAGAATGGTTTAATTCCAACTTCTTGTGCTAGTACATTTTGTATGTATTGAACGAACCAAGTAGAAATAAGTATTTTATACTGACTTAATAAAATAAACTCTCTAGCCATTAAATATACGTATACTCTTAATCTTGATATAATTATTATTAGTTGTGTATATTATTATCGTTTTGACTTATTAAAATGCGAGATTCTTTCGTGGGTCAATATACCTGATAAATTGGATGATAATGTACATTGGCGAAATAATAATTAGTTGATGGAACACATGTCACGGTTTAGACATTGATGATACACCTTTATGAAAGCTTATAAGTTTTCATGTGTAAACCCGACCGGTGTTTTTGTATCCGACACATGAAATAAGTTAAGCGAAAGTATAAAGAAAATAATCAATAAATTAAATCGTCAGTAATTTCATTTAATTGATTAGTATCTTAATCTTAACATGGGGAGTTAACTAAGATTTAATGGATGAATTTCGAAATTAAACAAGGAGTGCAATTACGAATTTTTAGTGAAATAATCCTTAATTAATTATGATGGATGTTAATTTCGAAAATTATAAATTAATTCCATAATTGGAAGTCTTGTTAATTAAATTCGGTGGTCCCTGTTATGCCTCAATAGAAATAAAGTAATATTTTTCGTGGTGGAAAAGAAAACCCAACAGGTTTTGAAAAATATTTTTAACCCTTAAAACTTGTGTTATAAGTACATAAGATTTTCCACCTAAAGAAAAAAAAAAGGTGGGCTAATTTTTCAGCCCTTTTCCTATAAAATTTTGTCTTCGCGAAATTACTATTTCCGGATATTATTTGGGTAACACAGTAGAAGACCGTAGAACGTTCGGAGATCGTGATCGTGCGGGTGGTGGAGATTTCATTGAGTTGCTACGTAATTGGAGGCTCACGTGATAGAGTAGCTGTGTTCACACTTCAAGGAGGAACCCGTAAAAACTCGTTTATATTAGTTATCTAGATTACATGTGATTTTGATACTAGGATTGCTAACGCCGTTTATATTAATCCATCAAAAAGACTATAATCCAAAACGTAGTATCATACTATCACTAATTCAGATATGAGTGATCAAGAATCCATTAATGTCTAACTAAACATTTGCATATTATCTGTCAGTGAAAAAATTAAGTAGAAAAAAGGTCTCCCTTTGTTCGCACAGTACCTTAATGTTGGTATTTCCTCCGCAATATAAGACTACAACAATACCTTAATGTTGGTACTTCCTCAACAGTATAAGACTACATTGATGAGTTTTCAAGTTTTCAATGTCTATCTCTTATGAGATAAATAGGTGAGTTCAAATTTAATCGTAGGATGGATTTCATTTTTTCTATTTGCTGTATTGTTGGATGAAACAGTGTATAGGGTAAAGTATGTAATGACACGTGATCATCCAAGGGAAGGACACGTGAAACTCAAGATGGGGATAGCCGAACACAATTATTCCGCTTGTCATCGGAAAAGATAATGCTCATAAAGATATATTAAATGCTTTGCGCCCGATAGCATTTAATAAAGAATATGCAGCAGCATCAAGGACGACGTCCCATTACAGAGAATTTGACATTTATTTTCATCGTTACATCTTCATCAATGGACCTCATAATTGACATTAAAGGATGACACGATTCTAGGACCTGCTTCCCTAGACACAACTATAAATAGTGAACCTAATTATCATTTTAAAGGAAATGAATTTTCTGTCTAACTTATTACACTCTAAACAAAGCTTAATATCATTTACTTTCTTGCTTTTGATCTCATCATTGCTGCGCCGGAAAATCTTGTTCCCAAAATCGTTATTTCTGCTATTTTATCTACATTCTGACGCTAAGTATCATATTATTCTTTAATTATTTTATTATTTTTTTATCAAATAAGTTCACTTATCTAGAACCCACGTATAAATTCAATTGTACCATTTTATGGGTAAAAAGTACTTAATTGCAGTTATGTACTAAGTTGCATTCATCATTACAATATTTCAATCTCTGTTATCGTATATTGTCACATCTCATATCATTGATTAGGGTTGCTTAGCATGAGTGTTGTGAGTCCGAGAGACTAGAGAGATTGATGATTAAGTGAGGTCAAGGGCCTGTTGTGAGTGATATTTATGGGATCGGGCTGCACGCCACATCAGGCCTTATTGATTCACGCTAGGATTTGGCTTATTATAGCGTTTGGGCTGGATTGGCCCCTCCGGAGTCTGCACATCCACAGTGGGTGCAGTTGTTATTGATATTTGGGCTAGATTTGCCCTGGATTTATCTATGTTTGGGTTGGATCTGCCCTGGGCTAGATCATCCCTGTACGGTATTGAGTGACTAAGAGTGCTGAGTATTTAGCATGATGAGTGAGAATACGAGGCAGTGAGATTGAGTACTTTGATGAGTGAGAATACGGTCACTCATTCCTCTCAGTCGCTCGGCACTCGCACTCACTAGGTATCTGCGCTCACTGGGGGTGTGTACAGACTCCGGAGAGGCTCTTTCAGCCGAAGCGCTATATCAAGCCAATCACGACATAAATCAATGTAACATGCTGCGACGTGCAGCCCGATTCCACCAATATCCTCACAATCATGCCCTCGGCCTCACTCTGTCATCAACCTCACTAGTCTCTTGGGCTCTCAGTAATCATGAAAATCAGCCCAAACATCAATGATATGATGTATCAACGAGGTATAATAGCGACTGAGATATGACATGCGGGTAAAATTGAGACAGAGTACAAACAACAATAAGCAGGTGATTCAACATATAACACGGCCTCTATGGGTCCCAACAGTACCAACACATAGCCTAAACATATTTTCTAACATGATTTATGGTCAAATTTCTACAACACATGGAGATCATATAGCTAACAACAAATAGTTCAACTTCACAGTTCCATGGAATGCACCAAGTCACAATTTCCTGCAGTGCACGCCCACACGCATGTCACCTAGTATGTGTGTCACCTCCAAACCAATCACAAGGTACATAATGCAAGGTTTTATACCCTCAGAACCAGATTTAGAATTATTACTTACCTCAATCCGAGCAATTCTATACTCCAATACGCCTTTGCCTTGCAAATCGGCATCTGAAAGCCTCGAATCTAGCCACAACATTCCAATACAATCCACACGAGCTAAAGGAATGAATTCCACGAGAAAAATACAAAGTTATTAATCAATATCCGAAATCGGTTCAAAGACGGACCGCGGACCCATGTCTCGAAATCCAACAAAAGTCACAAAATCCGAAAGCTCATTCAACCACAAGTCTAACCATACCAAAATTTTTAAAATTCAATACCAAATCGTCATCAAAATCTCCCAAATCAACTCGCCAAATCCCTAGTCTCAATTTCACCTCAAAACCACTCAATCTAGGTGGGAGAATTAATGGGAAACCAAGTTAATTGAATAAAAATGAGCACATCAGGCTTACGTCAACACTCCCCTCGAAAACCGTCACAATAAACATCTTAGACCAATCTTGAAATATTGCAAATGGTGAAAAAATCTCGGAACCTTCGATTATAAAACACTGAGAGGATTTCCGCACCTGCGACCAATCATATGCATCTACGAACCCGTTTCTGTGGTAAATCCTCCGCTTCTGTGGAATTCACTTAACTTCTCCAGGCCCGCATCTGCGCTCCAGGGCCCGCACCTGCGGGCTTGCAGATGCGGTCAACCCTTCGCACCTATGTCCTACCCAGGCCAGCCCATCTCCGCACCTTTGCTCATCCATCCGCATCGGCGGCATTGCACCTGCGCCAATCCCTCGCAGGTACGATCACACCAGAAGGACTCGTACTTCAGCAATGCACAAACTTCAAATTTCGATCCATTAACCATCCGAAATCAACCCGAGGCCCCGGGGACCTCTACCAATCATACCAACAAGTCTTAAAACACGATACAAACTTAGTCGGGTCCTCAAACCAACTCAAATAATATCAGAAACATAAATCGCACATAGATTCAAGCCTAATGAACTAAGGAATTTTCAACTTCTCCAAACGATGCCGAAACCTATTAAATCACATCCGAATGAAATCAAATTTTGCAGACAAGTCACAAATGAAACCACGGACCTACTCCAACTTTCGGAATCTTAATCCTACCCCGATACTAAAGAGTCCACACCCGGTCAAACTTTCCCAATAATTTATTTTTCGCCATTTCAAGACTAATTCAACTACGGACCACCAAATCACAATCCAGACAAGCTCCTAGGTCCAAAGTCACCCAATGGAGCTAACAGAACCATCAAAATTCTATTCCGGAGTTATTTACACATAAGTCAACATCCGATCAACTTTTTCATCATAAGCTTCTAACTTTGAGACTAAGTGTCTCAATTCATTTTGAAATCCTTTTGGACCCGAACCGACTTACCCGGTAAGTTTTATAACAATTGTAAAACATAAAATGGGTAGAAAATGGGGGAACGGGGCTAAAACTCTCGAAACGACTGACCGGATCGTTACAAAATTAGATAGTTATGATAAAGCACTACTAGAGAAAGATTGCATGCAAAAATAACTTGGCAAGATTTTTTAACAAAATCATTTTTAGTGAGGACTTTTTTTAGTCATGTAAAAGAATGCATGAGAAAGTTGTAGATGCATGGCTATGAGTCTAAGCGGAAGATTGTTACTATTAATCATGCATTTGGATATATATATATATATTCTAATAATTGTCATGGTTAAAAGTCTAAGTGGGAGATCGTTGGGATATATACTATTAACTATGAGTTTGCTTTAGATATAGTATTTATTATGAAATTATTGTTCATTTAGTTTTAATAAAGTTTTAAATATATCATATATTAGTCTGTATTCGTTGCTTATATAGTAGATGATTTAGTGTATAGAGTTTAGCTTATACACGGAAGACTAAATCATCGCTTCTTATAAATATAAAGTTTGATTTCACAATCTAATGATGGAATTGGACAAACCATCATGGATGATTGTAGGACAAGATTAAATATAATTTATCTTGATTATGTGAATGATTTAGTTCCAACTTCTTTTGCTAGTACATTTTGTATGTATTGAATGGACCAAGTAGAGATAAGTATTTTACATTGACTCAATAAAAAAATCTCTAGCCACTAAATGTACTCATACTCTTAATCTTGATATAATTATTATTAATTATGTATATTATTATTGTTTGGATTTATTAAAAGGCGAGATTCTTTCGTGGGTCAATATGCCTGGTAAATTGGATAATAATTTACATTGCGAAACAATATTTAGTTAATAGAATCCATGTCTCGATTTCGATATTGATGATACATCTTCATGAAAGTTTATAAGTTTTCATGTGTAAACCCGCTCGGTGAATTTTATATCTGACACATGAAATAACTTAAGCGAAAGTCTAAAGGAAATAATCAATAAATTAAATTGTCAGTAATTTAATTTAATTTATTAGTATCTGAATCTTAACATGAGGAGTTAAATTAGATTTAATAGATGAATTTCGAAATTGAATAAGGAGTGCAATTACAAAATTTTAGTGAAATAATTCGTAATCAATTATGGTGGATATTAATTTCAAAAATTATAAATTAATTCCATAATTGAAAGCCTTATTAATTAAATTTTATGGTTCCTGCTGTGCCTAAATAATAAGAAAAAAAGGAATCATTTTCTAGGTGAAAAAGAAAACCCAACAGGTTTTGGAAAAGGGTTTTAACCCTTAAAACTTGTGCTATAAATACATCAGGTTTTCCAACTAAACAGGGGAAAAAAAAGTGGCCGAATTTTTTCAGCCTTTTTCCTAGAAAATTTCTCCCATACGAAATTACTATTTTCGAATATTATTTGGGTAACACAGTAGAAGACCATGGAAAGTTCAGAAGTCGTAATCGTGCGAGTGATGGAGATTCCATTGAGTTGCTTTGTAATTGGAGGCTCACGTGATAGAGGAGCTTTGTTCACGCTTCAAGAGGTAACCCGTAGAATCCCATATATACTAATGTCTAGATTATATTTGATTTTGATATTGAAATTGTTCCGTTGCTTATAAATAATCAATCAAAAAGACTATAATCCAAAACATAGTATCATACTATCACTAATTCAGATATCAGTGATCAAGAAACTATTAATGTCTAACTAAACATTTGCATATTATCTGTCAATGAAAAAGTTAAGTAGAAAAAAGGTGTCCCTTTGTTCGCACAATAACTTAATGTTGGTATTTTCTCAACAATATAAGACTACATTGATGAGTTTTCTAGTTTTCAATGTCTATCTCTTAGCTGTATATCTTGGATTGCTAATCTACTGCTATGATATGAATAGGTGAGTTCAAATTTAATCGTAGGATGGATTTTATTTTTTTATTTGCTGTATTGTTGGATGAAACCATATATAGGGTAAAATATGTAATGACACGTGATCATCCAAGGGAAGGATACGTGGAACCCAAGATAGAAATGACCGAACACAACTACTCCGCTTGTCACTGGAAATGATAACACTCATAAAGATATATTAAATGTTTTGCGTCCGGTAGTATTTAATAAGAAATATTCAGCAACATTAAGGACGACGTCCCGTCACAGAGAATTTGACATTTATGTTCACCGTTACATCTTCGATGGCCCTCATAATTGACAATAAAGGAGGGCACGATCCTAGGATCTCCTTCCCTAGACAAAACTATAAATAGTGAGTCCGATTATCATTGTAAAAGATACGAATTTTCTGGCTAACTTACGCTACACTCTCTACAAAGCTTAATATCATTTACTTTCTTGCTTTTGATCTCATCATTGTTGCGCCAAAAATCTTGTTCCTGAAATCGTCATTTCTATTATTTTATCTACATTCTGAGGCTAAGTATCATATTATTTTTCAATTATTCTATTATTTCTAGATCAAAGTAGTTCACTTGTCTATAAGTCACGTATAAATTCAACCGTACCGTTTTGCGGGTAAATAGTTTGGCGTCCGCCATGAGGCCTAGACAGCCGTGTAATGAAATTGATCCTTGTGTTTTTTATTAATGTGCTTTGATTATTCTGTCTTAGAAAACAAAAACATAAGAAATGGCAGATAACACCGTTAACAATACGCACAACTCCGAGATTCAAGGAGATCAGCCTCACTTCGAGGACTCAATCAGTGATACTCGTAATGAGTAGAATGTGTTACGACCCAAATCCTAACATGTAGTAATGGCGCCTATCGTGCTACTAGGAAAGCCGCATTTACGAATAATTCCAACACTTTTAATAAAAATTGGATTTAAAGCAGGTTAAATAGAAACTTCTCATAAACAGGATAAAAAGATCTAAAACACAACACGAAATAACTCCCAAATCGGGGTGTCACATAGTACATGAGCATGTAAATATCATAAGTCTAGAATACACTATCTATGATAGTCCGAAACTAAATACAATAAAAGGAAAGATATGGAAGGAGAAACAAGGTTTGTGAATGTCGGGCAGCTACCTTGCAATCTCCCAGAAGATCAACAATGCGAAGAAATCAACACCCACCATGTCCGGAAACACGTGGATCTGCACACGAAGTACAGGGTGTAGCATGAGTACAACCAACTCAATAAGTAACAAGACTAACTAAAGAGCAGAAGATAGTGACGAGCTAAACAGTTGTAGTTCAATTCTAATAGTCTCAACATAGGAAATTAGGCATGCTTTCAAGTCTGGAAATTTAAGTCAAATCAGTTAATTCATGACAAATTCAACTAACATAGGATGTAATATCTCTCAGAAATTTCGAATAAGTGATATATGGAAGCTAAGTGCAACAATAATGGAATCACATACATCCTCTCAGAGAAACAGTCACTCAGTCCTCCCATTCACTCCAACCTCACAATCACTCGCAGTCACTCATTCCTCTCAGTCACTCGGCACTTGGCACTCGGTAGGTACCTGGGTCATTGAGGGTGTGTACAGACTCCGGAGGGAATCCTTCAGCCCAAACGATATATCAAGCTAATCATGGCATAAAATCTATGAAACGTCTTGCAACATGCAACCCGACCCCATAAATATCCTTACAATCAGACTCTCGGCCTCACTCAGTCATCAACCTTTCCAGTCTCTCGGGCTCTCAGAAATCATGAAAATCAGCCCAAACAGTAATGATATGATGTAGCAACAAGGAATAATAGAAACTGTGATATGATATATAAGTAAAAATGAGACTGAGTACAAACAACAATTAGCAGGTAATTTAACATGTCACACGGCCTCGGTGGGTCCCAACAGTACCAACACATAGTCTAAACATGATTTCTAACATGATTTGCAGTCAAATTTCTATAACATATGGAGAGCATATAGCTAATAACAAATTATTCAACTTCACTGTTCCATTAAATGGACCAAGTCACAATTCCTATGATGCACGCCCATACGACCGTCACCTAGTATGTGCGTCACCTCCAAACCATTCACAAGGCACATAATACGGGGGTTCATATCCTCAGACCATATTTAGAATTGTTACTTACCTCAATCCAAGCAAATATCTACTCCAATACGCCTTTTCCTCACAAATCGCCCCCGAACGCCTCAAATCTAGCCATAAACAATTCGATACAATCAACATGAGCTAAAGGAATCAATTTCACTAAAAATTATAAAGTTATTAATCAAAAATCCAAAATCGACTCAAAGCCGGCCCTCGATCCCACATCTCAAAATTTGATAAAAGTCACAAAATCCGAACCCTCATTGAACCATGAGTTCACCCATACCAAAATTAATCAAATCCGATATCAAAATCCCATTCAAAACATCAAAAATCTAGCCGAAGAACTCTTTTTCGTTTTCACCAATTTTCCACCCCAAATCACAAATTTAATAATGGTATCAAAATCATAATCAAGGAAATTAACCAAAGCTAGAGAGGAATGACTTACCTCAAACATCCACGTGAAAATCTCTCCAAAAATCGCCTTCTACCGAGCTCCCAAATCAATTTTGTGTTACGAACTCGTTAAACCCTCATTTTTGAAACTTATTACCTGCCCAAGTGCACCTTCTTCGCGAACGCAGAAGCATCCTCGCGTTCGTAAAGCACTACAATGATTTAGACCAAAAACCCTTCTACGTGAACATGAGGTCCCACTCACGAACGCAGAACTTCCTTTGCCTGACCTTTCACGAACACGTGCAACACTACGCGATTGCGTAGACTAAATGCCTGATGACCCAATAGACCGCTCCTCTACGCGAACGCGAAGACCCTATCGCAAATGCATAGACCTTAGACCTCAATTCTTCCCGAATTCGGGACCTACATCGTTAACTCGAAGGCCACAATCCAGCAACACTCAAGCTCCTCTACGCGAACGCGGGAGCACCATTGCGAATGCGTAGAAGGAAATCGGACGCCAGAACATCTGAAGCTTCAACTTCCAAGTAAAATTTCCAATCCGTTAACCACCCGAAATCCACATGAGGCCCCCGGGACCTCAACCAAACATACCAACAAGTCCCAAAATATCATACGAACTTAGTCGAGCCCTCAAATCACCTCAAACAATATCAAAAACATGAATCGCACATAGGTTTAAGTCTAATGAACTTTGAACTTCCAATTTCTACCAATGATGCCGAAACCTATCAAATCACGTCCGATTGACTCCAAGATCTTCACACAAGTCACATAACACCACAGACCTACTCCAACTTCTGGAATCGGAATCTGACCCCGATATAAAAAATTCCACCCCCAGTCAAACTTTCCAAAAATTCAACTTTCATCATTTCAAGCCTAATTCAACTACAGACCTCCAAATCACAATTCGGACACGCTCCTGATTCAAAAATCACCCAATGGAGGTAACAGAACTATCAAAACTCCATTCCGGAGTCGTTTATACATAGGTAAACATCCGGTCAGCCCTTTCACTTTAAGCTTTCCATTATGAGACTAAGTGTCTCAATACATCTCGAAATCCTTCCGGACCCGAACCGACTAACCCGGTAATTCATAAAATAATTGTAAAGCATAAAATGAGCAGTAAATGGGGGACGAGGCTACAACTCACAAAATAACCGTCCGGGTAGTTACAGAATGATACCACACCGGTTCATAACAGGCGGTATCCTCGACAAGTTCGGGAGGCAACTCCCGATGATGCTGATGAGGAACATGTCTTCGACACGGTGAGAGTCATACAAGAGCAACATGTGATCATCCTAGTCCATCTCACGGGATAGGATAAGGTTATGACGGATTTGAATCAAGAAATGTCAGGTGCTTCTAATAATGCAAACATACGAGATCTAATTCCTCACGATGTCCCCACAAGTCAAACAATGCTGAGGGACGACAAGTTGGCTCTGACGGAGATGGGGGAGCATAACCAGTCTCAATAACGAGAATGATCCTGTCAAGAGCAAACTTTTATGGTTTATGAGGGAAGTAAACGCCGCCATGGACCAAATCTCGGGCGCACCACCAGTAAGAAGGGTCGGGATTCAATGAAGTGTACTCAATTTCCATACAAGCCGAGTGCGACATCAAAGTTGATCCTGAAAGTGTTCAAAATTCCTGAAGTGCTAAAATATAATAGAACTTAGGATCCTCAGGAGCATATTACCACTTACATGATGGCAGTAAAAGGAAATGATTTAGCGCCTCACGAAATTGAATCTGTGTTGCTAAAGAAATTCGGCAAAACTCTCATGAGAGGAGCTATGACTTGATATTTATTATTACCCGAGTATTCCATAGATTCCTTTGAAATGCTCGCGGATTACTTCATCAAGGCCCATACCAAGGCCAGAAAGCAAGCCTGGAAGGCCGATATATTCAGGATTGCGCAGGGAGAGTCTGAGTTGCTACGTGAATTCGTCACCCGTTTCCAAAAGCTTGCTTCAGTTTTAGGCAACGACTTAGGCAAATGTCCACAACCGGTACGATTCAAAGATAAGAATCAAGGATGATCAAGTTGGATTTCCATTGTCGGCCAAAGGACGTGAGAAGAATAAAGAAAAATCAAAAGATGACTATGACGCGTGTCACACCTCCTTTTTTATACGCCCCAAAGGGGGTATGGGAGTTTTTCCAATTAAAGT
>ML327864.1:415-15974 GCA_005239505.1 Nicotiana paniculata | reverse complement strand
ATGCTCCACCAGCCGAAGCATCAACATTTGCTTTAACAATATCAGCCAAACCCATATAAAAATTCTTCCCCAACATCTGCTCTGGAATACCATTATGTGGACAGATAACCAGCATCCCCTTAAATCGTTCCTATGTCTCTTGCAAGGTTTCAACTGGTTTCTGTCTGAAGCTCAAGATTTCATTGATTTGTTGGGCAGTCTTGTTAGGTGGATGAAACTTGTTCACGAACTGCTTCACTAACTCCTCCCATATGGAAATAGAATTGATGGGGAGAGAGTTTAGCCAAGTCTGGGTAGCGCCAGTCACTGAGAATGGAAACAACAACAGTTTTATTGCCTCTTGAGTGACGTTTGGCTGCCTCTGTGTTTTGCAAATTGACAGGAAGTTTTTCAAATGCTGCTGGGGGTCTTCGATGTATGACCCTGAGAATAGTCCCTTGTTCTGCAATAAGTGCAACATATTATTTTTTATCTGGAAGGACTCTGCCTGTATCTGAGGGACCAATATCGCAGTGGCCAAATTCTCAGCTGTGGGTTGTGCCCAGTCATATAAAGGAGCCTCTGCCCCTATTTGAGCGACTGGGTCTACCACATCATCCCCANTAGCAAACGTTAAACTTTCAATGTATAAACAAAAATTTGAAGAAAATTGACTATATTTCAGAATTTTGTATTTCTTCAAACTCAATTGATAACACCGTTAATTCCCCGGCAACGGCGCCAAAATTTGATCACGCTCAACTATGTCTTATAAAAGACTAAGCGGGCGTTGCAAATATAATCCGGGGTATTATGCCCAGAGTCGATCCCACAGGGAATTTACGTATCAATCAAGGCTTTAGAATACGCAACTTTTACTCAATCAATTCTCTCAAGACTTTTTAATATAAATTGGTGATGTTTTACTAATTCTACTGACAATAATAATAACTAACAATTACTAACAATGTGTTGTAAACAATTATGATAAAGGTCTAAGGTTATGGTTTCCCCCGTTGGTGAACTTCCTTCTCGGATACTTCTTATAGTTTGATTAGTTGTCTCTATCAATCATGAACACTCTATCTACCATAAATCTCTCTCAAGTAATTATGATAATTCACTAAACGCACTCTCTCAAGTTACGCTAGCTAGATTGCGTTACAGTTCACTTTAGATGGCACCCGAGGTATCGTTATCTCTAATCCAACCTCTAAACCCTCGGTTATGACTTTCGTCTATACTCTAGGAGTGGTGTTGTTCAAACAATTACCTAAATATGCACTCTCTCTCAAGTAGATACATACTAAATAGGCACAGCTAATTGATGGCCATTCAATTAACTACAACAAGAACGTAGTTGAATAAATAGAGATGAATAATCAAGCAAACTATATTAATATCACCCTAAGTTTATTCCCCAAAGGGTTCCACCAAGACCCTAGATTAAGAGAATTACCTACTCATATTCATAAGAATCAATTCTAAAATAACTTGCATAATTGAATTACAGAGTAATGAAATAAGGAGATAAAAATCAGTGTTTCTACTTTGCTGAGTAGTAATCCACAGGCTTTTCTTCACTTTAATGGCTTCTCCCCCTTCAAGTTGTGTTATTGGGTCTATTTATATGTTTGGGATACACCCTAACCGTGTAGGAGACTTCTATTCCAACCGGGAAACACTTAAAACTCTTCAAAACTCGGCTTTGACCAGATCAGGGGCCAGGCGTTATAGGCCAAACGCCTGGATAACGCCTGGCCAGGGCTGGCATTTGGGCTCTGGCGCCTGGATAACGCCTGGCCAGGCCTGGTGTTTGGGCTCTGGCGCCTGGATAACGCCAGGCTAGGCCTGGCCTTAAGGCTCAAACGCCCGGCTATATCCCGGTGCAGTCCTCTTCGCCTCTTGAGCGNGTAAGGCATATAACGTGTTAAACCACGAATTCTAGCCACGCATCACTTCTCAAGGTCAATAAACACCATATGCAAATCCTTCTTCCTTTCCCTATACTGCTCCACTAATCTCCTTACCAGATGAATCGCTTCCGTAGTCGAATGCCCCGACATAAATCCAAACTGATTATCGGAAATAGACACACACCTCCTCACCCTGGCCTTCACCACTCTCTCCCAAACCTTCATAGTGTGACTCAATAACTTGATACCCCTATAATTGTTGCAATTTTGGATATCACCCTTGTTCTTGTAAAGCGGAACCATCGTACTCCACCTCCATTCTTCGAGCATCTTCTTCGCCTTAAAAATAACATTAAACAGCCTAGCGAGCCACTCCAAACCTACCCGCCCCGCGCTCTTCCAGAATTCCACAGGGATTTCGTCTGGCCCCGTTTCTCTACCCCTGCACATCTGACGCATCGCTCCTGCCACTTCCTCTACCGTAATCCGCCTATAGTACCCTAAATCTCACCGACTCTCGGAGTGCTCCAACTCACCCAACACAATGCGTCTATCCCCCTCCTTATTCAACAGTTTATGGAAGTATGTCTGCCATCTTCTCCTAATGAGTGCCTCATCCATCAGCACTTTACCATCCTCGTCCTTGATGCATTTGACTTGGTCTAAGTCTCAGGCTTTCCTCTCCCTCACCTTGGCCAACCGGTACAACCTCTTGTCCCCACCTTTACCCTCGAGTTCCTCGTACAAACGAGCAAATACTGCGTTCTTATCCATCGTGACTGCTAACTTTGCCTCTTTCTTTGCCTTTATGTAACACTCCCGATATGTCCTTTTTTCCTTCTCGTTTGTACTCTCTACTAGCTTCACATAAGCAGCTTTCTTAGCTTCCATTTACCTTGAACCTCTCCATTCCACCACCAGTCCCCTTTATGACCCCCAGGGGAACCCTTTGTAACCCCTAAGACCTCTCTTGCAGCTACCCTAATGTAATCCGCAGTCACGAACCACATACTAGACGCGTTCCCCATACTCATCCAGGCCCTCATAGCCAACAACTTCTCCCCTAACTCCTGAGCTTTGTCCCTGGTCAAGTTACTCCACTTGATCTTAGGTTGCCTACACCCCGACCTCTTCCTCCTACTTCTCTTGATCTTCAGGTCCATAACTAAGAGCCTATGCAGAGTCGTGAGGTGCTCACTCGGGATGACCTTGCATTCAATGCACAAAACTTTATCGTATTTTTTGGAGAGAAGGTAATCAATCTGAGTCTTGCCCATTGAATTTCGGAAAGTGACCAGGTGCTCTTCCCTCTTCTGGAAACTCGAGTTAGCTATAACCAAATCAAAAGCTCTAGCAAACTCTAACAGTGAATTACCTCCCTCATTCCTATCCCCAAAACCGTACCCGCCATGCACATCATCATAACCCCTAGGACTAGACCCAATATGGCCATTGAAATCTCTGCCAATGAATAACTTCTCTGTGTGCAGGATACTACGCACCATCTCATCCAAATCGTCCCAAAATTGCTTCTTGACTTCCTGGTCCAAACCTACTTGAAGAGAGTATGCACTAATCACGTTAACAATAAACCCACCAACTAACAACTTAATACTCATCAACCTATCATTTACCTTCCTAACCTCAACCACGAGCTCCCTGAGGTCTTTGTCTACTAAAATACCTACCCCATTCTTGCCCCCAGGAGTACCATAGTTTAAACCCGTCTACATCTCGTGCCCTAGTACCCTTCTATCTAGTCTCCTGAACACACGCTATGTTGATCTTCCTCTTTCGGAGAATCTTAGCTAACTCTATAGACTTCCCCGACAACGTCCCAATGTTCCAAGATCCAATTCTCAACCTAGTAGCTTTCTTACCCCCTTCCCACCCTTGGACCCCATCCCCAGCCCCGCCCAAATACATGACCTTACTCTCACATCTTTCACTACCGCCGCTCTAAGCAAAAGATTATAGCTAAAAACTACCACTAAGAACCAAAAATGGGAACAAAGGATTACAGTCTACGAACCCGAGAGCTAAAAACACTCAAAGGGAGTGAATAGGTGGATCTACCACGTCTACAAAAACTACCCCTATGCAAACACGGAACTAAAATGAATAGATGAAGCCTTAAGCTTAACACACTAATAGAAAAGATAGAAAAACCAATTAACCCAATCAAAATTGCCCCAAGGTAATAGTAAATAGATATGTGCAAATACAATTCAAGAAAGATGGAACCTGGATCACAGTCGGGGATGTCCGAACGTGCTTCCAAAATCCGCTGGCTGCTGCTGCCTCCAATGTTATCGTTTTTCACAACAGTCCAATTCAAACAAAACTCCAATGTTATCCAAGTCGACTCAGGAAGAGTCGTACCAATCCAATCTTAAAAAATTTAAATAACCAATAATATAGAAAACGAACTTATACTAAGGAAGAGATAACAAGGAGATGGGATCCACAAATTCTACAGGAGAAATGGGGTCTACCACTAAGAGTCTTCGCTGTTTTCTTCCAATATTTTTAATTAAACACGTTGTACAAATTCATTTGGTATCGCCAGTTCAGTTCAAGAAAAAGAGAAAAATCAACCAAAGTGAGCAACGACAAGTATATATGTATAAGGGCGCACAAAAAGTAAAAGAAAGAATGATTGTAATGCTTCAGAACAATTATTAGATTCAACGCGGACACTAGCACAAACACATTGCATGCAGAAAATCAACGCCTGCTATAAAATTGAGAATTCTATCCTTTTGGGCATCTAATAAAGCCACAAATATTTGTGTGACAGGTAAACAATCATAACCCAATTTCAAAAACCACCAGAGAAGTATCACAAAAATGGGGAAATAAAATCAAGACTCGGTCAAACCTGAGGGTTTTGGGCTAATTTGATCCAAACGTCAATAACCAGAAAAGCTATAGAATCAGGACTCAGAAAGAGCAGGAGTTAGAATCAATGGTGGATGAATTAATTTGGTAACCGTTGATTCTAAATCATGAGAATATATACCAGTAATTAATGAAGATGAAGGCTGTAAAGAGATGAAATCCTTTACAACCTTGTTACTATTGAATATAACTCAAAAAGCTTATGTGCCTCTGCCTGAATTATAGACACTGTTAACCTTTGTTAACTGGACGCCTCGTACCATTCTTTATCTTGCTTCTTTTGCTTGTTGAAACTTGTATTTATCTTCTTAATCTCTCATTGTATTTCACCATAGAGGTGGATAGACATTCTTGCCTTAAGGCTCCTTATCAAAAAGCTTGCACCTTTCACTACGCACATGATCTGCTGAAGACCTCATACTTACTTATCATAAGAATGATACAAAGCCGAGTTCCTCTAATTCAACACTTCCTCAGCTATATCTCTTATCGATCATCTTTCTAAACGCATTCATCGTCTTATTACGAATAAAAATAGAATTTCGGAATTTGAATTCTTACAAGTGAGCTCTACCACACGATCTAGAGTAAGCAGAAAGAGTGACAATCCTAAATGCCCTGTAGCCTCCTGCTTATAAGTGTGGTGCACGACACACCCATAAACAAGACTCTACTAGACACGACTTTTAGACTCCCTAGGATAGAACTGCTCTGATACCACTTTTTTTACGACCCAAACCAATGGGTCGCGACAGGCACCCAGTACCTTACTCAACTGAGCACCAACGTAACGTATATTTCTTATTACATCATCATATACACGTGATATACGAGCCTAATAGGCCAACATAATCATTTATAAACTCAAAACATAGGCCGTACAATCTTTCACGTACATGACATATGTCTACAAGCCTCTAAGAGTACATAAATGTCGTAAAGGTCGAGACAGAGTCCCGCCATACCAAACAATACACGTCTAAATCATACTAACCAAACAAGCAACTCCGAAGCAAATGGAGTGCACCAACATCTTCCGCTGAGCTGATAGCCTACTTGGAGGTCTCTCGACCTGTCTATCAGGACCTGCAGACATGAAATGCAACGTCCCCAGGCAAAAGGGACGTCAGTACGAATAATGTACCGAGTATGTAAGGCACATAAATAAATACATAAGATACATGGATGACATATAGAGTACATGACTCAACCTATAAGTCTGAATAACTTTGTAAATCATAAATTACTTTTAGCATCATGCATATACGTATGAATGTCATGTCGTGCATAGGTACATGTTTCATAACATCATCAGCCTCTGAGGGCATCCCATCATATCATATCGGCCACCGTGGGAAAAATCATCATCGTATACCAGCTGATCAGGTGGTGGTGCGTATATAACGCCATAAACTTTCCCATATCCCATATAAATATACATACATATATATATATGCATATATAACGTCGTTTGAATCATATATATACACATACATATATACACGTATATAACGCCGTTTGAATCATATTGCAGCCACTGTGGGCAACATCATCATCATATACCAGTTGATCAGGTGGTGGTGTGTATATAACGCCGTAACCTTTTCCCATATCCCATATACATATATTTACAATATACGCGTATATAATGCCATCTGGTCATGGGTCAATGCACATGAATGCAATGCATGAAAAGTATGTTAATAAAATCTTTCGGAGCTTCGGAAGACCATTTTACCTTTGAGTAATATCATAAAGTAAACTCTTTTCAACTTTCATATTTCTCTGAGACCCATGAACAGATGATAAAATATTATGACACATGGAAATTCAAGAACATAGATATCTCTAATACTTTTATGAATAGAGTCATTTATGGAATTTGTGTATTTACACGTTTCGTTCGTATCACATGGATCATGCCGAAAGAAAGAAGGGATAGCCTTAACATACCTGTTCCTGAAATTATTTGAATGGAATGAAGCTTTTGCTTCCGTGAAATATGGACGAAATTCTGACTGATCCTCTTGAAATTTTGAACGAAATTGTGGTGGATCCTTTTTGAAATTTTTATCGAAATTTTCTTGTCTAAGGGGTTGAATTGTTCGGATAGAATTGCTTCAAATGAAGCTTGGGTTATTGAATTGAAAATGTTTCTGCTTGTTTAACGTTCTTTGCTTTTTAAATGCCAAAGGCATATCTTGGTCTCTTTTTTTGAAGCCTTCTCAAGGCATTTTTTTAAAGGTTATGGATAAGATATAGAAATCTTATCAAGACTTGAGTTATTACTTTGATTATTACACATTAGACACCTAGCCAAGTGAGTACTTAGTCATTTCAAACTTTGTGGCTTCTTGCCACGTGGGGTGGGGTAGGGATATTAGTTAATTAAATTTTATCCACTTATTAGTTAATCGGGTAATGTTCCGTTATCCGGTAATTAACCAATTACCCAAAAATTTAAAAATTACCCCAAATTATTTAAAATTCTATTTATCTTAATATAATTTATCTATACATTATATATTATATTATCGTGGCTATATGGTACCTTGCAAGGTACTAGTTCATAGTTATCAGGTACTATCGCTTGACCCGTTTTTATTCCAAATTGACCACTTTCAACGAAACTCGTTTTCTTTAATCCGTGTACCCTCTTATTCTTCATAACACTTATTTATTACTTGCTATAAATAGCGTAAGTACATTAACGTCAAGATAATCTCATCCCCGACTCTACATCGGTTAACTGAAATTTTTTTTTTAACGTACAATACTTTAGGGTGCAATATCGTCGTAACTTAATACTCCAAAGCGTAACATCATCAGAATACTACGGGGCGTAACACTGAAGGTGGGATTTCGGGTCGTGAAAATTTGGTATCAGATCCCTAGGTTGCTTAGGTCTCATTCACGAATAAACTTGGTAGAGTCTGAGGGATCGATACGGAGACGTCTGTTCTTATCCCCTAGAGGCTGCAAAATTAGGAAATAACTTCACATCTTTTCTTCTCTATCGTGCGATTTGAGTTCTAAATGCTAACTGAGTTTATATTCTATTCTCTCGCAGATGGCGAGAACGCGTGCTTCCTCATCTACCGATCAGCAGCCCGATCCTCCCATTGCAGCTCCTACTAGAGGCCGGGGCCGTGCTAGAGGCCGAGGCAGAGCCAGGGCTCAGCCCAGAGCAGCAACCCCAGTAGAGGATCCTCAGGTGGAGGTTGCTGAGGAGATTCCCACCCGAGCAGTTCCAGTCGGACCAGGTCAGGTCCCAGAGTGGTTCATTGCCACCCCGGTTCTTCAGGACGCTCTGGTCCGCTTAGTGGGCCTTATGGAGAGTGTGGCTCAGGCCGGTCTTCTTCCTACTGCACCAGCCGTCTCTCAGGATGGGGGAGGAACCCAGACTCCTGCTACCCGTTCACCAGAGCAGCTAGATCCTTAGTTCGACTCCAGCACCTCAGACAGTTGGAGTAGCTCAGCCAGAGATTGTGGCACCGACAGTTGAGGGAGCGGCTATGTCTGCTGACGCTTTGTAGAGATTGGATCTGTTCACCAAGCTATTTCCTACTACGTTTACTGGTTCACCATCAGAGGATCCCCAGGATTACTTGGACAGTTGCTATGAGGTTCTTCGGAACATGGGGATTGTGGAGACCAATGGGGTCGATTTTGCTACATTCCGTATTTCTGGTACTGCCAAGACTTGGTGGAAGGATTTTTGCTTGACCAGGTCAGTTGGATCTTCACCTTTGACTTGGGCTCAGTTCTCCGAGTTATTCTTGGGGATATTTCTTCCAGTTACTCAGAGGGAGGATCTTCGGAGGCAGTTTGAGCGCCTCCAGCAGGGATCTATGACTGTTACACAGTATGAAACCAGGTTCATTACTCTGGCCCGACATGATATCATGATACTCCCCACTGATCGCGAGAGGGTGAAGAGGTTTATTGAGGGTCTAGCTCAGCCTATTAGACTTCAGATGGACAGAGAGACAGGTACTAGCATCTCTTTTCAGGATGCGGCCGATGTGGCCAGGCGTATTAATGTGGTCTTATCACAGGGCAGTGGTCAGGGGTCTGACAAGAGACCTCGTCATTTTGGCCGGTTTAGTGGTGCCTCATCTGGAGGCATGGATTCTTTTGGCAGAGGTCATCTTCCTAGGCCATACCAGTTGGCACTTCAGGTATCCCGTAGTGCACCACCAGCTCCTATTAGTGCACCATCAGCTCCTATCAGTGCACCACTGATTCAAAGCTTCCAGAGTGGTTATTCTGGTCGTCAGGGACAGTTTCAGGGATAACATTCTCAGCAGCAGAGGTCTTGCTTCACTTGTTGTGGTATGGGGCATATTTATAGGTTCTGCCCCCGAGGTCCCGGTGGTTCTCAGTATCAGGGTTCCCGTGCTATAATTTCCGCACCAGGTGCACCCCCGCCCCCTCAGCCAGCTAGGGGTGGAGGTCGAGGTTCCAGAGGTGGAGGCCAGACAGTTAGAGGTGTAGTTCAGGCTATGAGGGGTAGAGGTCAGCCCGCAGTGGGTAGACCTAGAGACGTTCAGGTTGGAGGGGCTCCGCCCGATGCTATGCTATTCCTGCCAGGCCTGAGGCTGAGGCTGAGGCTGAGGCCTCTAATGCAATCATTACAGGTATGGTTTCAGCTTTCGTCAGAGATGCTTCGATTTTATTTGATCCGGGTTCTACATTCTCCTATGTGTCTTCATATTTTGCCCTTTATCTGAGTATGCCCCGTAATTCCCTGAGTACTTCTGTATATCTGTCTACACCAGTGGGTTATTCTATTGTGGTAGATCGAGTCTACCGTTCATGTGTAGTGGTTATTGGTGGTCTGGAGACTCAGGTAGATCTCTTGTTTCTTGATATAGTCGACTTCGATGTTATTTTGGGTATGGATTGGCTATCTCCCTACCATGCTATTCTGGACTGTCATGCCAAGATAGTGACCCTGGCCTTGCCAGGAGTACCTCGTTTGGAGTGGAGAGGGACTCCTAGTCATTCTTCCGGTAGAGTTATTTCATATATGAAGGCTCGGCGCATGGTCGAGAAGGGTTGTTTGGCATATTTGGCCTATGTTCGTGATTCTAGTGCTGAGGTTCCTTCTATGGAGTCTGTGCCCGTGGTTAGTGAGTTTCCAGAGGTATTCTCTACTGACCTTCCGGGTATGCCTCCCGACAGGGATATTGACTTTTGTATTGAGGTGGCTACGGGCACTCAGCCCATTTCTACCCCGCCGTATCGTATGTCCCCGCCAGAGTTGAAGGAGTTGAACGATCAGTTGCAGGATTTGTTGGATAAAGGCTTCATCAGGCCTAGTGTTTCTCCTTGGGGTGCCCCAGTGTTGTTTGTTAGGAAGAAAGATGGCTCGATGAGGATGTGTATTGACTACCGGCAGTTGAACAAGGTTACTATTAAGAATAAATGTCCTTTGCCGAGGATTGATGATTTATTTGACAAGCTTTATTTTCCAAGATTGACTTGAGATCTGGTTACCATCAGCTGAGGATTAGGATGTCTGATGTTCCTAAGACAGCCTTTCGCACTCGGTATGGGCATTATAAGTTCTTGGTGATGTCATTTGGGTTGACAAATGCCCCCGCTACTTTTATGGAGTTGATGAACTGAGTGTTCAGGCCCTATTTGGACTCATTCTTGATTGTTTTCATTGATGATATTTTGATTTACTCCCGTAGCCTAGAGGAGCATGAGCAACACCTTCAAGTCGTCCTCCAGACTCTGAAGGATAGTCAGTTGTATAGATATTCGGAGTTTCTTGGGCTTAGCAGGTTATTATCGTCGGTTTGTGGAGGGATTTTCATCTATTGCAGCCCCGATGACCAAGTTGACTCAGAAGGGTGCCCCATTCAGGTGGTCAGATGAGTGTGAGGCGAGCTTTCAGAAGCTCAAGACAACCTTGACCACGACACTGATGTTAGTTTTTCCTACAGGTTCAGGACCATATACCGTGTATTGTGATGCTTCACGGGTTTGACTTGGTGCAGTGTTGATGCAGGATGGCAAGGTTATAGCTTATTCTTCACATCAGTTGAAGGTTCATGAGAAGAACTATCCAGTTCATGATTTAGAGTTAGCGGCTATTGTTCATGCGTTGAAGATTTGGAGGCATTATCTGTATGGGGTGCCATGTGAGGTGTTCACGGATCATAAGAGTTTGCAGTATTTGTTCAAGTAGAAGGAGTTGAATATGAGGCAGAGGAGATGGTTAGAGCTGTTGAAGGACTATGACATTACCATCTTTTATCATCCGGGGAAGGCCAATGTTGTGGCCGATGCTTTGAGCCAGAAGTCAGCCTGTATGGGTAGTCTTGCTTATATACCAGTCGGAGTGCGACCGCTCGCTTTGGATGTTCAGGCTTTGGCCAACCGGTTCATGATATTGGAGGTGTCTGAGACTGGTAGTGTTTTGGCCCATACTGTGGCCCGTTCTCATTTATGATCGTATTCGGGACATGCAGTATGATGATCGCCATTTATGTGTTCTTAGAGATACGGTCCAACACGGAGTTTCCAAGGAGGTTACAGTTGATGATGAGGGAGTCTTGAGGATGCAGGGTCAGATTTGTGTACCTGATGTTGATGGCATTCATGAGTTGATATTGTAGGAGACCCATAGTTCCCTGTATTCCATTCATCCGGGTGCCGCAAAAATGTACCAGGACTTGCGGCAGTATTATTGGTGGCGGAGGATGAAGAAGGATATTGTAGCATATGTAGCTCGGTGCTTGAACTGTCATTAGGTTAAGTATGAGCACCAGATACCCGGTGGTTTGATGTAGCAGATTGAGCTTCCCGAGTGGAAGTGGGAGTGTATCACCATGGACTTCATAGTTGGACTCCCATGGACTCAGAGGACGTTTGATGCGGTGTGGGTCATTGTGGATAGGTTGACCAAGTCAGCACACTTCATTCCTGTATCAGCTTCGTATTTGGCGGAGAAGTTGGAAAAGATCTACATGAGAGAGATAGTTCGGTTGCATGGTGTGCACGTGTCCATTATATCTGACCGAGGTACTCAGTTTACCTCCCATTTCTGGAGATTATTTCAGCGTGAGTTGGGCACACGGGTTTATTTGAGCACATCATTTCATCCTCAGACGGACGGACAGTCCGAGCGTACTATTCAGATTTTGGAGGATATGTTGCGAGCATGTGTCATTGATTTTGGAGGTTCATGGGACCAGTTCTTGCCTTTGGTTGAGTTTTTCTACAACAACAGCTATTAGTCGAGCATTCAGATGGCTCCGTATGAGGCGTTAGATGGTAGGCGATGTCAGTCGCCAGTTGGGTGGTTCGATCCAGGAGAGGCTAGATTGTTGGGTTCAGAGTTAGTCCAGGATGCCTTGGATAAAGTGAAGATTATTCAGGATAGACTTCGTACAGCCCAGTCCGGGCATAAAAGTTATGTGGATCGCAGAGTTCGTGATTTGGCATTTATGATTGGAGACCGAGTATTTCTTCGAGTGTCGCCCATGAAGGGCGTGATGAGGTTCGGGAAGAAGGGCAAGTTGAGCCCTAGGTACATTGGTCCATTTGAGATTCTGGATAAGGTAGGAGAGGTGGCCTACAGACTTGCTTTTGCACCTAGTTTATCAGTCGTGCATCCGGTGTTTCACGTTGTTTAACCAAAGAATTAGACCCTTTGACTAAAGCTTATTTTAAAGATGAATACGGGTTACTGATAATCAAGGTAATGGAGAAAAATGAATAATAGGCAATATTGAAGAAATATAGATAATCGAAGTTGATTGTATTAGAGAATTAGAATGCCTTTACAAGCTGTATTCCCCTCCCTTATATAGGAGATTCTTATAACGTACGACTCTTGCTATGGTTACTCATTAATGACTAATTACGACATTAATGAGGTGTTACAAAGGATAACGGTAATTGGGGTTCGGTTACATAACGTTCGAGTAATCAATTGTGGGTCCCTTAATCTGCCCGTAGCTTTGTCTAGATTCATTCTGACCGTGACTCTTCCATTTTGATTAAGTTGAGTTTCCCGTGGCTGATAAGTTCGTGGGTTTACTGAACTGTGCCTCTTTGTACCGTACCTCTTCAAAGAATCACATCCAGCTGTGGCATTTTCCTGTGTCCACGTGACTGGCTGAGTTGTCAAAAGCTGGCTTACGTGTGAAACTCTTTTTTACCAATACAGATAGTCCCCCCACTTACCATATATTTAACGATTAATATTTGGTAAGTGGATATTCATTTATGGCGGGAATATTTTGCCGCAGATTTTCCTTGAATCATTGTATCCTTCTATACACCATATTCATCGTTTGTCACTTCCATTCAATGCTCATACCACGTGTCTTTTTCGGATTGGTTCTGCATTTACTCGGCATCTTTTAGGGCTTTTTGCGGTTGCGCCAGTCTCGAAGTGACATCTTCAATTATGACTTTTCATCATTATTTTCCTTTTTCTTCATATTTGATGATTGTCTTCAAGTATAAATACATGTTTTGTTTTCTTTGTTTCCACGAAACACTTTTCTAACTTTGTCTTTTGTAAAGAACTTTCTTCTTTGCCTTTGTAGACATGTCTTCTTCAAACCAACCTCAAATATTAATAGATCTTGAAAGTTTAACGCCATCTTCTGCTCCGAGTAGGAGTCGGAGGGGTGGTAGACTTAGAATCTAGGATCCACTCCTTCTAGGGGCTCCTCTTCTTCTCAGATAGTTCCTCCTCCTTCCACTAGATCTCCAGTTTCTCCGAGATTTAGGGTTTCTCGGTCTTTGTCTAGAGGTAGAGGCGAACGCCTTCGTGAGCCTGGAGTCGATGAAATTGTCCCTGCTGAATTTGTTTTTTCTAGGGATAGTCAAGTTCTTGTAGATCAATCTTCTTCTCTTGATAGTGTCGAAAGATATCCAACCCTTATAACTGAGGGTCAGATTTCCCTTGTTCGTAGGGAATGCTTTTGGAGGTCTGACTTTCCTGTCTATATTCCGAATAGTAACCAAAGAATAACGTCTTACAAGACGGGATATTCTTTTGTTTATACGTATCCTTTCACTTTAGGGTTTAGATCCCCCATTGACCCAGTTATAATTGAATTTTGCCGTTTTTTCATTATCTGCTTAGGACAAGTTGGCCCGCTTGTGTGGCGAGTTGTCGCATGTCTTAGGAGTTTGGCTTCTTTAGCCTCAGTTCCTTTTAACTTCAACCATCTTATTCACCTCTCCTCTCCTACCTTATTTCGTGAAGGGGTTTTTACTCTGACTACTAGAACAAAAAGAGTGATGGTAACCCCTGGAGATGATAAGGATGCGGGTTGGTACCTCCTGTATGTTGTTGTACCCACTGTTGGTTTAGTGGGTGAAGAAAATATTCCCTTCCCTGAGAAGTGGAATCGCGCACGTGAGTNCCAATGAGGTCGTGCATACTTCTTTGAAGGTATGATGCAAGTTATCCTCTTTCACTCTCGTATATGAAATTTACCATATCTGCTGGTTTATTTCTTGTAGATTAACCTTATAGGCATGGAGCTTATGAAGAAGATTTCAAACATGGACCAAGAGACAAGAGAGTTGCAGGCCGATGTTGATAATTGGAGAGCACAATATGATAGCTTAAGGATTGACATGGATGCTTTAGAAGAGGAAATGAGTACCTTGAAGCGGCAAATGAGACTCATGGCAGCAGAATTGGCAGTGGAGAGGGATTCTTGCAGTCAGGCTGATAAAGATAAGAGTTTTCTGGAGTCTTCGTTCGCGGTGCAGCTGTCACGTGCCTCAGAGAAGATTAGAGACTAGAGGAACTTGTTGGGGCAGAAGGTGGAATACTCAGGCGAGCTCGTGCAATTACTCACTCGTACTCAAGAAGACCTTCGTAGGGCTTTAGACAAAGCTCAAACTTTAGAGGAGTCGATTGTTCCATTAAGGGTCGCGCATGAAGCTGCGGAAGCGGAGAAGGACGGATTGAGATCTGAGATTCAAGTATGGGCAAAGGATTATGAAGATTTGGAAGAGGTGGCTGCTGTCGATGTGAGTTGGGCGTATATGAATTCTCGCCTTGACACATTGATGGAAATGAATCAAGAGGGTTTTGACCTTAGTGCTGAAATAGCCAAAACTAAGGAAGCCATGGAGAAGGCTCAACAAGGTCATAACCTCTCTTCACCTGATGGTGAGATTCCAGCCGCTCATGCCTCTTCATCCCCAGTTGCTCCCGCTCCTTCTGCCACTGAAGTCAACCCCTCTCTTGAAAAGATTTAGTTGGTTTATCCCTTTTTTTTTTTTTTCTTTGTATCAATTGGTGGTTACCCCCAGTCCCATCGGGGGTAAATTTAGATTTCCTTAAAGTCCCCAAATTACAACTTAGGGGAACCACAATGTATATAAAAATTTTATACGGCTAAGTATAAGTTAATACTTAGTTTTAGCCGTTTTAATATATAAATGTTAGTTCGACTTTTGTTGAGTTTCTGTTTCACTCTTTAAGTCTTTTGCATGCTTCATTTTTTGAGGTTTTAGTTTTACCTTCGAGTTTTGCATGGGGAATGCTTTAGACTACTCGTACCTTTTTTGTAATAGGCACGGTGTCATATCAAATGTGTGACCTTTTGTAGTAGGCATAGTTTATGGAAGAGGGCCCTTTATAATTGACATGAAGAATATGTCTCAACTTCATGATAATGCAATAGAGTGATAGGAATTTTACACATGTTTATGAATGTTTCCAAGGAAAGTTTGTTTTTTGAACTTCCATGACATTTTACATGTGTTTG
>MDKI01212804.1:0-10138 GCA_005239505.1 Nicotiana paniculata | reverse complement strand
AGGGGCTACACGTGGTATTAGCGTACCAGTCATCATATCCATATCTACCCTTTCCCACCCCGTAAAGGTAATTACAGCGAGTGATGGTCTCGACCTCTATTGCATGTTGTTACCCGTCCCTTCCTATCAGTCCCGAAGGAATTTAGGACTTCTATCCCATAAGGGAGGTGCTAGGAAGACCCTCAGGTTTAAAGGCAAAACACTAAGCGACAAACAAGAAACATATAGGACTGCAATTAAGGGGGATAAACCTACAAACTGGAAAAGGCTCAAGTACCTCCACACATAGTACATATAGACACCATGACTCATACACAGTTAAGGGTCAGATTATAAAACATGATATCTAAATGATAATAACAAAGAGGCAAATTTCCAATTTTAGCAATGTAATCACCTAAGGCTTGCCTGGGCGGGGGACAGTGTATACTAATTATCTAAATTGTTATAGGGACTGTTGCAAATTATTACCTACACATGTTATTCTAGGTTGTTCAGAACACAGAATTATTGCCAGTTGTTTTAGAGAAACTGAGTGAAGTGTTTTATACCTTTTACATGCACCAGTAGTTAGACTAGGTATTGTTAAGCGAGTATGAATGAAATCCTAAAACATGGTATCTAATGCACAGGTAGGGATTCAGAATGATGCATATGCAGAATTCTAAGCAGGATTTCTAAATGCTCACGGCATTATGCATGATTTTAGAATATGCAAGTATATAGTTTGCTAGTGTTATCCTAGGGACAGGATTTCTAAGTGTGCATGGCAATATGAAACATGATTGCAGAAGATACAAATTATTAACATTATTTACCCTATCAAAGAATTTTCTAAGTGATGAATGACAGTACTGAAACAAGATGCTGAAACAGTGTTCATAAAGCCTAAATAGCATGATTTCTAATGCATGAAATGAGTCCTAAGCATGGTTTCTATTGCGCAAGTAGGAATATAAACCTAATAACAAGCTTTCTACCCTTTTAATAGCTAAAGCATGCATAGTCACCCCTTCCCTTTCCATTATCCATCCGCAGAGTTGTTTACAAGTAGTTATTACAGGCCATTTTGCATAAATTACATAACTGAATAATGAAAAGAATAAGTTATACTATATGGATCCTACTGATAGGCCCAAAATATCCAGAATGTCTCATTGCCATACTATTCACAACCTTTCACATGATCCAGGTGTGTCAAAGTTCCCTAAGGATCTCAAGGGATCCCGGGCAGTGCTCACACCCAGAGTCATAACTAAGATAGAGAGTAAGTGCAGTTTGGAATGGCCAGCCTTTGTGTGTCAAAGTTCAAAGGGAGCTCAAGGGTCCCAAGGCAATGCTCACAAAGAGGGGGCAGAACTTAATGGGTCTAAGAGTAGAGTGAGAGTGTTTGACATAGTTTTGAAAAGCTTTGAGTAAATAATTTACACAAGAAAGACTGGTTTTAAAAGAGAGTTTTGCAAAAAGGATTTTTATTCAGTAACTCTTTGAGAGAAGAGTAATGCAGTCAGAATAAACACATCCACATCTTAGGATCAGAACAGCGTACTAACACAAGTTCAGCAACCACAAACAGGGTAGTGAGGGATTGGGGACATACAAGGCACAGAGTAGTGAACATGTAACAGGCAGAACTACACATAAGTTAGAATCAGAGAAGTCCTAAGGAATGTATCACAGGCTTACCCAGAACCTAATAACCACATAAATAGTTTCACATTAAGGGATATTAAGGGGGTAATATATTGAGTCTAAAGGAGGGGATGCATAACATGTATAATGGATAACAATATAAGCAAATTAAGTGCAAACATCACGGCAAAACCACAAGTAGAAACACATTAGAAACAGGATGAATTGAAGCATTAAGAGCAGCATGTTGTTTTTGAGACTCGAATTATAATTAGGACATACCAGTTAAGAGATAATAAGCACAGAATGAAGAGAAAGAGAGTTATAATACTCAGTCTTGGCTTGCAGCCGACTAAGAGTAGCAAGTAACCAGAAAGAAGAGCAAGAGAGAGAGTATGTGTGTGTGTGAGAAAGGGTTTAGAACAATGTATGTTCGTTTGCCTTGCTAATGAAAGAGCAGAGGTATTTATAGTCTTAAACAGGCACGAGAATAAGGTAAGAATTACTAATTTAACATAGTTATAGGAAAAATACCCAATTAGAATCAATCAAGACCCGGACTCCCTTTAATTAGGGAGTCATAGTTCAAACGGGTACAAGTTGTATCAAACAAGGAAAAGAATAATTATAAGACTGATTTTACCATAATAGAAGTAGTAAAAGCATGTGGCATGTAATAAATACTAAGTACATAATACATAATTAAGGAAAGTACATGTTAAATAACTGACAGCATATTCATACACATTAAAATTTAGCAGAGTATGCTTTTAATTCTGAAAATTAGTCAAGGGCATCTCGAATGAGATTAAAATCATAGGGAATCAAGGCTAAGCAAGGAAAGTATCACACAAACAAGGAAACAATTTAAAATCAGTAAAGAGTTATAAAGAAAATACACAAAATCACAGTTTTTAAGGAAAGTATTGCAAGTCTAAGGAGAATACACAAAATCAGTATAAATTATCATGTAAACAATCAATAAAACGAATAGTCAGACATATTAAACGATAAATAACATGTGTTGAACAAAATCGGAGAAACCCTATGCAAGTAGTTAAAAGGACAGTAGAGATTCAGAATCCTTAGCAAAAAATTAGAGCAAGAAGCATAGAACACATAGGACATTCATGAAAGTCCAGAAGTTCATGAGAGACACGCAAACAACATTGCAAAACAATTTGAACTTCCAGATTGAACGCAGAAGTATTAGGTTTTCTTAACAAAATGAATCGAACAAAAAGAAAAGCTCATGTGATGTTTAAACATGCTAAAATCACAAAGTAATTGCTAAAAATCAGAAAGAAATCATTTTGCAAAAGGGTTTTGAAACCATAGTCTGGAAAATGAGGAAATCGTTTGAAATCAAAGAAATCTTTTGAGGAAAACATGTGAGAACCTTAAAAGACACATAGATCCATCACAGATCTAAAAAGATCGGAGGATTTAAAGCTAGGGTTTCCAGAGAAAACCCAGAGAAGAGAAGAAAACATAAATATTACCGGCGTTTGGCCGAAAAATGTAAAGATCTTACTCGAACGGCCATAAGTGGCCGGAAAAGATGGAATGAGACCGTAGATGGGAGTGAAATGCCTCTGGGTCACTTGAGAACCTTCACCGGTGACATAGGTGTGAAGGATGGAGCCATAAGGTTGATGAGAGGAGAACCTCCATAATTTCTTGAGAGGGGGTGGTCGGAGAAGGGTGATAAGGGCTCAGTAGACAAAGGGTCTAGAGAGAAGTGAGAGGATTCAGAGAGAGACGAGTGAGAAGTGAGACGGGGAACCAAGAAGGGGGGAAGGGTAGTCTTTAGGGTTTATTTTAGGTAAGGGGGATCTGGACCGTTGATCAATTTTGATCCACGACCCTGATTAAGTTAGGGATTGGGTCGGGTAGGATAAGGCATTGGGCCTGGGATATTTGGGCCATTTGATTGGGTTGGGGATCAGATTAATTTAGGCTAAAAATCAAAGAAAAGGTGGCTAGTTGTTAAATACCCAATTAAATTAACTAAAAATAATTTATAAAATAGCTGATAATTGTAAAAAAATGAAATTCATGCCTAGAAAATAAATTAAAATGATTACTTAGTATTTAAAAATACAAATGGTCAATTACTGGAAAAATTAGTATAAAACATATGATTGGGCTATAATTGTAAAGTTATTGCAATTATAGCCAAAAGGTGCCAATTTGGCTGATAGTGAAATAATTTGGTCTTTTTATGACCCTAAATAATAAATTAAATCAAGAAATTCTTTTGAAATCATATGTATGCAATTTTATGATGAAGATCCATGTAATATAATTGTTGCTATGAGATGTGAACGTACGTGGGATCAGGTTGCGCGTCGCAACACGAAGTAATAAGGGTGGAGAGGTAATAAGGGTGAAATATGGTTGTACGGTGGGATAGGGTTGCGTGCCGCAACACGAAGTAATAAGGGTGGAGAGGTAATAAGGGTGAGATGAGAATGTATGGTGGGATCGGGTTCCGCGCCGCAACAGATGAATAATTGCAATGAGTAACTATGGAATCTCCCTTTGTAACTTTCTGTATATATGTGTGGTACTTGTGTGTACCCTGACTGTCTTCCAATTGTGTATTGTGTGATTCTACTTGGAATAAACTTTGTTCATACATGCTAGTACTATTCAATGGTACTAACGTCCCTTTTGTCGGGGGCGCTACATCTTTTATATGGATGTAGGTGGTTCCACAGCAGGTAGCTCAGACCGCTGATAGTGGTGTTTCCCCTTCATACCTTCAGCACATCCGGTGAGCCCCACTTTCTCTCGGGGTCGTGTGTAGTTTATATCATCTCTTTTGTATATGTTATGTGTTTTAAGGTATAGCCGGGGCCTTATTGACAGCAAGTATTGTGTAAACCCTTAGTACTCTTAGAGGCTCCGTAGACATGATGTGGGTTGTATATATATCTATTTTGGGCAGTAAATGTGTTTACTAGTAATCGTGGTCCGAATCGGAATTATTGTATGTTTTGGGATTTATCAAATGTTGAAATGATAAAGGATGAAATAAACTCAAGTAATAGATTTATGCTTAAACTCTAAATTGATCATTCATGTGGAATAACGTATATTGTAAACACGGGGTAACACGTTGGGCAAGAAAGGCAATCCAGGTTCGCTTGACCGGGATCACCCGGTTAGGCGCCGGTCTCGTCCCTCGGTTTTGGGGCGTAACAATGTCACAGTCATCAGTTTATCAAGACAGGTAATAGTAATGTTGTATAGGTAAAGTAATGAGAGAAAAAATCATAGAAATAAATATTAATTCATAAGAAAAAATTCAAAAATGCTTTTGGTAAATTGAACGATTGTTTTGAACATTGAAGATCTTATTGCAGGAATTAAAATGCGCAAAAGGAAATCATTTTGTAAAGAAAGACAATGAATAGCGCTCTTTTTAGCCTTGCTACCCCGAGGCTCGTCGGGCTTTGGTTGTCCTGACAGTTTCGTTCTTGAGGTACGTTCCTCTGCTCACAACCTGTATGGAAGGGTCTTCCTCCCCCTCTCCTCGAGAATAACACAGCAGTCCATATCACTGTCCTCCAGAAACAAGTTCCTCATTGTTGCAAGTGCTTCTTCTTCGTCTGATCCATAAATAACGTCGGCCTGTTGGAAGGTCTGCTCCAGATGCGGTATTGGTTTCTCCAAAGGGTAATAAGGACCGCACCATGGTGGCGACCAGTTTTTTAATTCTTCCCAAGTGTATTCGTATCCCAAACCGAAAGTGGTGTCATGCTTCTTGAGTTTGATAGGTTTGGAGATACCGTGAAGTTTCTTGCCGAGCCTTTTACCTGGCTCGTACCCTCGCTAATTCATCATACTTGCGATCTTGCTATCCCACCATTTGTCTTTGTCGATAGTGTTGACTCGTTCAATGTGGTGGTAAGTTTCTCCACCCAGCCTCCTTCTTCCTTCAATCACTGGGATAGTCTGGCGACTGTAAATAGGGTTGTTACCGTCACCATGAATAATCACCTCTTGGTGGTTCCACTCGAACTTCGCTGCCTGATGTAGTGTTGATGCTACAGCCCCAGCAGCATGGATCCAGGGTCGCCCTAATAACAGGTTGTAGGACGTTGGCACATCTATCACTTGGAAGTCAACGTCGAACCAGGTTGGTCCCATTTGCAATCATAGGCTTATCTCACCAATGGTGGACCTCTGGGATCCATCGAAGGCTTTCACGTTGATCGCTCCATCCTTTATCTCATGCAGCCCTTTACACAATTTCTTGAGCGTTATCAATGGACAGATATTGAGACTGGATCCCCAGTCGATAAGAATTCTGGAGATGAAATAGTCTTCGCATTGCATAATAATGTGCAGTGCTTTGTTATGGCCCAACCCTTCAGGAGGCAGCTCTTCCTCATGGAAAGTGATCTTATGACTCTCCAACACCTGTCCTACCATATTAGCCATTTCTCCACTAGTGATGTTGTTTGGCACATAGGCTACGTTCAACACCTTCAATAAAGCATTCCTGTGCATCTCGAAATTCTGCAGCATAGAGAGGATGGATATTTGCGCTGGTGTTTTGTTCAGCTGGTCGATGACCAAATACTCCTTGGCCTGTACTTTCCTCCAAAGGTCGTTCGGACTTGTCTCGATAATGGGAGGCCAATTGTAAGCATGCCTGCTGGATTCAGTCAGATGTTCAGGGGTATAGACTCTACCAGTTCTTGTCATACCCTGCGCTGCAACAGCTTCTTCAGTCTTGACTTTGCCTTTCCTTCTCACCTCGACTGTATAGTCCCATGGTACAACATTTGTATAGAAAGGTGGCATGGTCGATATCCCCATTATTGGCATAGCTACCCTCACTTCGAATGGAACATGTGCCTTGAGTGGAAAGACTGCAACCTCAAATGGTTCTGGTGCATTTGCCGGAGACACGAACTCAACTTCAATCGATATTGGTGTCTTTGCAGGTGACGCTGCTTCAAACTCAAGAGGCATGGACATATTTAGCTCATCATCCTCAGACGGTTGAATCTGGACTATGATGGGGTTGAGAGTAACTGCAGGCTTCTTTGGATCATCGCCTTCTTCGATCAACCCGATTGATCCCTCGGGGTCCCAATCATCTTCTATTTCAATCAAGTGGATGCCTCCATCCTTATGGTCCGGAAAAGGATTGTTGCGGACATTTGGAGCAGATTTCTTTGCCACGATGACCTTGTTGTCAATCAGGGATTGTATCTTGTCCTTCAAAGAGCGGCATTCATCGATGGTGTGCCCCTTCATGCCGGAGTGGTATGCACAGGACTTGTTTGGTTTGACCCATTGAGAAGGATTCTCAGGGGTTTCAGCAGGGATGGGGGTGACACAACCAGCAGCTATGAGCCAGCTGGTCGATTCAGCGATGGCGGTATACTGTTTTGGAGGTCTGCGATCAAAATTAGGACGGGGTCTAGGGAAGTTCTGACGGGTAGGGGGTGATTGGTAATGAGACGGTTGAGATTAGTAAGTGTGGTAGACAGAAGTGGGTTGTGAGTATCTGGGTGAAGCAGGTTGATATGTCGGTGGTGGAGGTGATTGATAAGTTGGTGGCAGAGGTGATTGATAAGTGGGTAGTGGATCTTGGTATGAGGGTGCTTGGTAATTTGGGGTTGGTTGATATGTGAATGGAGGTGTTGGGTAAGTTTGGTATTTGAGTGGGGATTTGGTTCTTTGTGCAACCATCACGGCTCCCGCGTCTCTTTTCTTAGACACACCACCAGACTGCAAACCCTTGTTTGTAGCTTGCAAGGCTTCAAAATTTGTGACCATACCGCTCTTGATACCTTCTTCAATTCGTTCACCTAATTTGATAATGTCGGAGAACTTGTGGTTCTCAATCATCATCAACCGTTCATATTACTGCGGGTCTTGGGCCCGGACAAAGAACTTGTTCATCTACTCCTCTTCTAAGGCAGACCTGACCTTAGCAGCTTCGGACCTCCAGCGAGTAGCATACTCGCGAAACATCTCCGTGGGTTTCTTTTTTAAATTCTGGATATAGAACACATCTGGTGCATTCTCTGTGTTGAACCTGAATCTGTCCATAAAGTCAGATGCCATGCTCACCCAATTCGACCATTTCTTGGGATCTTGGCTGATGTACCATGACAACGCATCTCCGTTCAAGCTCCTCATGAACAGCTTCATGCGGATCCTTTCATCCTTCCCTACTCCAACCAGGTTGTCACAATAAGTTCTCAGATGGACCCTTGGATCACCTGTACCATCAAACATTTCAAACTTAGGAGGTTTGTATCCCTCAGGCAGTTCAACATCGGGCTGTATGCAGAGGTCTTCATAGTTCAACCATTCGACTCCCTTGATTCCCTCGACGCCTTGAACCCGGCTGGTCAGCTTCCTAAGTTCCTCAGCCAAGTTCTTGATAAGCATGTCCTTTTCATCAGACTCAGGTGTGTATGTGATAGGGGAGTGGAGTGTGGCAAGGTCTCCACGTATATGGGATTGTTATGGTGGCCTGGCGCATGAGTGTGGAAATGGTCATTTGTGGAGTTCTGAGGTTCTGGGATAAGCATTGGAGTGTTATTTGGAGTATAGCAGGCATTGCATTGTGCTGGAAGAGTGTGGTTCTTTGGTGGGGTGGTGTGATGATGAGCTGCGGGATGATTTTGCTGCTTTGGGATGTTTTGAGGATATGTAGGATTCTAGATGTTGACGTCTGGGACGTTGAGGGAGAATGACAGGTTTTCCAGATTCCAAACTTGATCAAGCTCTTCTTGAAACTTTGACAACTTCTGTTCCAGTTGCGACATTGTTTCATTCTGGATCTGAATACCCTGGCCATCAATGGCCTCTACCCGTTCAACTATATTCTCATTTCTGTTGTTGCCTGAATCTTCCATTTTCTTTTTGCCTTTGTTCTTGCCTTTGGGAGGACTAAGAGGATGAGAGGGTGGAGGGCCCCTGGATCTTGTAAGATAGGATGATGATGCCAGAGTGCACGAACTAACCTTTGGGGAGGGGAATAAATAAATAAAGAGAAAGAAAAAAAAAAAGGTAGCCAAGTCCGTGAGGATTATGAAAAGTATTGCGGTATTTAAACACATAGTGCGGGAATGTACAGCGCGTCCTAATTTGGGGACCTCTTTTGTGCCCGAGGTAGGCCTAGCGACAAATTGATTTGGAGAAATTAAGATGCTAAATGCCTCATTTTATTGATAAGAAAATATACGAATCCCAAAACGATACTAAATAAACAGACGATGAACTCCTCTGTCAGAAACCACTCAACCTGTTCTTCAGTCAGATTATCAAAGAGCTCGACCCATCCTTTGACGTTCTCAGGCTGAGAAAACATGTCGGGGATGTAATTCATTCGCTTTGGATGGTGGAAAGCAATGTGGTCATCCCAAACTCTTCGATGAAATTCTTGTCAGTATTCGCCCTTTTGGAGATGTTCCATGAGCCAAAGCTGAAGTAGTAGATTGCAGCCTTCGAAGTGTCTTACCCCTCGTTGACACTTTTCCAAGGCTGGATATATGTCTGCAATGATCATGGGCACAATTCTGAAGTTTTTCCCACCAATTCCTTCCATTAGTGTCTTGGTTACCATGGCCAATCTAGTGTGGATTCTCTCCTTCTTTATTGGAAACACAATCAGACCCAAGAAGTAAAACATGAAGACGAATACTCTACGATGGATGTGTCCCAAGGATGTGATGGCAAACTCATTGTGGTAGGTACGGTATGGTTTGCTGCAATTGTACCTTTCGTACAAGTAGTCAAAAGGGATGTATGAATTCTTTAAGCATGCCAGTTCTGCATTCTTCTTCAGACCCATCATTTTGAGGAAACCTTTGCCTATGCGGTTCTCAGGCATTAGCAACCCCGGGGTTTCCCATACTAGGCCAACCAGTCCTCCCATTTCCTCCAGCAAAGGTGTCATTTCAATGTCCCCAAAGCGGAACACAGACCTTTCACAATCCCAGAACAGGGTAGCAGCCTCTATTATCATGTTGTTAGGATGGATTTCTAGGAGAGATGGTAGATTGCCCAAGTATTTTCTGACGAGAGTTTTGTCACTAGAATGTATATCTTCCCACCAACTTAACAATCTTAGATAGATATTGGAGACCATGCCGAATCTGGGAACTTCGTGCCTCATTTTTCTGCAAGGCAAACAAGGTTAGGCCCTTACCCCACCAGACTCGACTATTTAACATCAAAAATCAGCATAAAGCATTTAGTTCTCCAAATAAATGCACAAAAAGTGATGATGTCCGTTTGGGTTTAGGGAAACCCAGTGGACTTTTGGATAAGGCAATCTTAAAAGCTATTGTGCGGACCACAGTTTAGCCTGGATAGGTTTGACCATGATGCATGAAACAACTTAACGGAGTAAGGTTTCAATAGGGTTTTAGACTAGTACCCTCGAGCGGACAACTCAAGGGGTAAAGGCACGGAACTGTCGACTGCACCGTTGATCGACTAGTTTTACCGCAAATAAGCCTTTCCA
>ML327861.1:0-17108 GCA_005239505.1 Nicotiana paniculata | reverse complement strand
CTTGTGTTGAGTCCCCTAAGTCAAATGTATATGATGCAGATAATCGTTCCTACTAGGGATCCGGCATGAGGTTATGTTATTCTAAGTTTGAATCCTGGGGTTTTGTTCTAGACAAGGCTTACCCGAGCGGACAGCTCGAGCCGAGGTCGGGGCAGCGTACCGGGAATACAGAAGCTTCACCGGCTTTGCAACTTGTCTGTACCTCGTTCTAAAATTTGGATGACTCTAATAGAAAATAAGTCACACGAAGTGCACACTTCCCATATGATTTAGAAGACTCAAAGAGAAGGGGGTTTCAGCACAATTTATATACAATTCAGATAATATCAAAGCGGTAAAAAAGCGACATTTAGCATATTAGGTTTAAACATGTAAAAAACAGGTAATAATGAAAGCCAAATATAAAAGCTATTCTAAGCTCGAATTCTTGAACCCTGAACCAGAGATTCTGGGTTCTTAATCCCCAGCAGAGTCGCCAGAGCTATCACACATCTTTTTTTCACCCCCGGATTAATGAAGGGGTAATAAGGGAGTTTTTCCACTTTAAGTGAAATTATTCGGATTTGGGATTTATTTTAGTTTTCAGAGTCGCCACCCGGATTTTTGACAATCCTTCGGGACACCGTTTTATTTTAAAATCCCAAACCGAGGAAATTTTGACTATGTTTTAATTTGTCTGCGACCAGAAATCCGAGTAAGGAATTTTGTTAAACCGGGAAAAGGTGTTAGGCATTCCCGAGTTCCGTGGTTCTAGCACGGTCGCTCAACTATTAATATTTCGCCTAAGTTATCTGATTATTTACATATTTTAGCCTATTGTGCATTTAGCCATTTAATTTTTTTAACCGCTTTTAGTATTTATGGATTTATCTTGAAACAAGGCACGATGGCGTGCACTTGTTTGTTTTTGGACACAATGTAACTGCACCACATGAAATGCACCCACGACTACAACATGTGATTTTTATTATTGTTTTGAGTTAGAGTCGGAGACATGAGTTGCCGCACCCGAGTGTAGATTATATAGTCAAGGTTATGGTCGTGACGGTTTTAGATGCCTATTTGAGGCGATATTCGATTATTCTCTAAATTTTGGAATTTTTATCTAAAAAAGGTATTTTAACTTAGGGGATATATATATAAACCACTTTTGATATTTATGGACTTATTTTGAAACAAGTCGCGATGGCGTGCACTTGTTGTTTTGGACACATCGCAACCGCGTCACATGAAATGCACCCATGATTGCGACATGTGATTTTAATATTGTTCGAAGTTATGGTCGGGGACATGAGTTGCCACACCCGAGTGAGATTTACATATCGCGACCATGCCACGAGAACCGTACCCATAGCCACAATAATTTATTATTAGTCTAGCTTAAGAGCAACTACGCATGTTCATAAGATTCAATTACGTATCCACAGTTTAAGATTACATGTAAAGTCCAAAATTATGAAATTCATTTGTTGGGATAGCCATACATTTTGTTACTTAAGAAAGTGGTAATTGTATTATAGAGGCTCAATTAACGTTTCAGCTATATTGGCCCAGTGATACATTGATTGCCGGTCAACATTATCAAATGCAACTTCCCCAAATATTAATGCATGAATGTTCAAATTTAAAAGCAGCTAAAAGACTGTTTCCAAAACATTAACTCCTGATTACTCAAACTAACATCACAGTACAAAAATCATCTCTTGTTATAACACAAAAATCCAAATAGAGATTCGTGACTCTTCGTACTACGAATTTAATTTGAACTCATGCATTCAAACTCCCATTCTCTTATGTGAAGAGTATCAAAAGTAACAAAATTCAGTTAAAATCTTTAAGAACTCACTAAACACACAACTCTCTTTGAAATCTTTCATTTGTAGCATGCATCTAAAGTTCTACCGATGGAAGACTGAACCCTAACAAACGAATATCTTTTTGCCAATCTATATTCAGTATATATATATATATGTTGGTACTCAACCTGTTAACAAACTTTGTTTTGAGAAAATTAACTGGCTTAAGAAAGTGACATACTGTATATCTAATATAGGTAAAGCAAAAAACATTCCAAATGAAGCGCATTCAATCTTCAAAAGATGAAACGCAACAACACATTAAATCTATTTGCCATTTTAAACTCAATTACAAACAATCACATTCAATCTTCAAAAGACAAATGAACAGATATAGCAAGTCAAACGATGAACATATGAAGTTAAACATGGACAACAATATTGGATAATTCAAATCGCATTCGCCTAATTGAAAGGAATTACAGAGATGTCTTGACATACCTAACAACAAAATGAAAGCAAATTTCAAGAAACCCAAGCAAAGGTCGGAATCTTTCAAGATGAAACCCAACAACATAGTTTCGGCAGGAGCAGCAACAACAATCGCAAAGCTGAGATCCAGCTTAAGAACCCAGAAATGGCGAAGAAGAAACTTTTAGAATCAACTGGACAACTACAATTTTTTTTTAGTTGTATTTGCTTGAAATTACACTGTTTTGGTATTCTCTATCCATTCTCACGGATTTCCAGCTGAAATTGTATGAGTTTGTGTGTCTATTCTGCCGAGCCGATATAAAATCAGTGAGTTCGGAGAAAGGACTAGAGGCGGCTTTTATGGAGGGGGATCCGTTTGGGAACAAGGGAGATGAAGAGGTGAGCAGACAAGGCAGCGGTNCCTAACAACAAAATGAAAGCAAATTTCAAGAAACCCAAGCAAAGGTCGGAATCTTTCAAGATGAAACCCAACAACATAGTTTCGGCAGGAGCAGCAACAACAATCGCAAAGCTGAGATCCAGCTTAAGAACCCAGAAATGGCGAAGAAGAAACTTTTAGAATCAACTGGACAACTACAATTTTTTTTAGTTGTATTTGCTTGAAATTACACTGTTTTGGTATTCTCTATCCATTCTCACGGATTTCCAGCTGAAATTGTATGAGTTTGTGTGTCTATTCTGCCGAGCCGATATAAAATCAGTGAGTTCGGAGAAAGGACTAGAGGCGGCTTTTATGGAGGGGGATCCGTTTGGGAACAAGGGAGATGAAGAGGTGAGCAGACGAGGCAGTGGCGCTATGGTTTGTTGAGAGGGAGGGTCTTGCTCTCTTAGGTTGCCTATGAAAGGGGGGTCTATGATTTTTCTTGGTGAAGTTGGAGAGGGGATGAAGAAGATGATGGGACCAAGAGGAAACGACGCTCAATTAGCGATTAGGGCCCTCCCTAGGTCTTTAGGTATATTTTATTTTAATGGGTGAGGGAAGCGGGTCAGTCAGGCGGGTCATGGTTTCCGGACCGGGTTTGGGCAAACAAATGGGCGGATTTTGGTAATTGGGCTGCTGAAAATGCTTGGCCCAAATCGCTGCCTTTCCTTTCTCTCTTCCGCAAATAATTAAGCTTAAATTGCAGCCATTTTAACTCCATATTCGCAAATTAAACCTATTTTGTAAAATTAAGTTAATTATCATTATTTTCTATTAATTAACTAAAAATGCATGTGAAACTACTAAAGTATTATTTGTTGTAGTTTCAATGTATTAAGTCTATAATTTGATAAGTGATTAATTCCTAAAAATGCAAATTAAACCCAAGATGACATGAAATGAAAAATGTGACAATTTTGTTATGGTTTTCTATAATTTTGAAGTATTAAATATGCATGACATAGAACTAAATAAAGAAAAGTTCCTAAAATTCATTAAAAGTTATTTTTTGATTATTTTTATGAGTAATTTCCATGCGGGACAAAAATTGGGTGTTCACAGATGCGATCCATTGTTTCGATGTTATTTGGGTGTTGGGGCAGGTCCGCATTATGTCCTGGAACAGGTTGGTGCAATTGGACGGGAGTGGCATCAATTTGGATCCGCTCTTTATTAGGGTTTCAATTTCATTTTCAACTTGAAATAATTGCCTAGGTATATTGAAATGCTACACGCATCTTTTAAAAATAACTTGAGGGATGTTCAGCAAACCTTCATTCGATTGGGTGTATCAATTATACTCTTCTCAATCTTTCGAACAATTGTGCCAGAGGCTCCGCGATCGGGGTATAAGTTCTAGGACCCTTCTCTTCAAAGTTGGGACGAGGGCGTGGCACATTGGCAGGCCGGTTCTGGTGGTAGTGGTTTGGGAAGGAGCATATGGTCGTTGTGGGTTTTAGTTGTTTTTGGCACGGGGAGGGTTCTATTATGGTTGACAGTGGTAATAAGGTTGGGTATTATAGACTCGAGCGTAAGTGGATTATGTGAGTGGTTTTTTAGGAAATAAGAGGTGCTTCTGTGATGTGGGTTGGATTGGTAGTAAGGGACGACTGCTAAGACGTCCTCTTTCTTTTTCTTTACACTAATAATTGACGTTGACTAGATGGCCTTGCTGTCCACTTGCAGTGCTACCATGGATTGTACCGTACCAGATTTTATGCCCTCTTATAGTAAATCTCCCATTTTCTTTTCAAAGTATATTCCTTACTGGGCTCTGATGAAATACTTGGTTAATTCATTATCATCAATCAGAGGTTGTGCCTAATCAGCTTCCGACCTTCATCATTGTGCATATTCTGGGAATGACTTAGATGGTATTTACTGCAGGTTCACCAGTGCGAACCGATTAAGAGTGATGTAACGACCTGGCCGATCGTTCCGTGAGATTTACCCCGTTTCCCCCATATCTGCATTTTTTATATACCGCTATCCTATTTTGATGTGTTGGGTCAGTTGGTTTGGGTCCGGAATGGTTATGGTGGGAGTTTAGGCATTTAGCCTTTTAAAGTAGCCTAATAGTTGAGAAAGTCAACTGAGAGTTGAATTATTGGTAAACAACCCCGGAATGTGGATTTTATGGATCGTATAGCTTCGTTAGGTGATTTGGGACTTAGGAGTGTGTTCAAAATATTTTTGTGATGTCCGGTGTATAATTATGCTTGAATTGGCGAAAATTAGATTTTGGCAATTTCCGATCGGCAGTGGAAAATAGGATATCGGGGTCGGAATGGAATTCCAGAAGTTGAAACATGTTCGTAATGTCGTTTTGGATATGTCTGCAAAATTTGAGGTCAATTAGAGGGGTTTTGGTTGGTTTCGGCGTAGTTGGCAAAATTTGGAAGTTTCAAAGTTCATAGGCTTGAAGTTGATGCGATTTTGGTGTTTTTGCGTTGTTTTTGGTGTTTCGTAGGCTCGACTAAGTTTGAATGGTGTTATGGGATAGGTTGGTATGTTTGGTTGAGGTCCCGAGGGCCTTGGGTGTGTTTCGTGTAGTTAACAGACCAACTTTTGGCTTGAAATCTGGGCAGATTTCTGCTGGTGTGAGGTTCTGGTTTCCTTCAACGCGATCGGGTGAGGATATATGGGATCGCGTAGGGTAAAATAGTGAGGCAGGATTTTTTTATACGCGATCGCGTGGTGGAGGTCGCGATCGTGATCGTGATCACGTGAGTATGAGGTGGTTAGTCAGTGTGATCGCGTGGTGTTGTTTGCGTTCGCGTAGAGTTAAAGGGGCGTGTGAGTGATTTGAGCCGTTGTTCTTAGCAATCACATAGAGTGGTTTGCGATCGCATGTGTTTATGTCTTGATGAATCGCGATCGTGTGAGGATGTTTGCGATCGCGTAGGGTAATTTGATGGGGAAGCAGATTTGTTCTTCGCGATCGCGTGCCAATGTTGGTGATCGCAGTGAAGGAAATATTTTAGCTGAGCAGAATATTTAAAAGGCCTGTTGTGCGAAAGTGGCTCATATTTTTCTCCATTGTTGGCGAGTTGAGAGCACCTTGAGAGGATTGAAGAGGGAATTGAAGGGAGTCACTTGGAGGTAAGGTTCTTAACTTCATAACTCGTTTTTATGTCAGTTTCTAAGTGATTAAACCATAAAATTTCTGGAATTGAACCAAAGTTGGGGAAGAAGGGGTGCATGGGAATTTGATTCTTCTTCTGAGGATTTGAGTGGGGAATTATGGTCCGATTTTAGTGTTCTTGGTATGTATAGAATCATGGGAGGATGAGGTTTCTAATGATGTAAAAATAATCGAATTCCGAGTCGTGAGCCAGGGGCTTGGGTTTGGCCGAATTTCGAGATTTTTGTGTAATTTGATAGTTTTTGATGGAGTTGTGTTCCTTGATTATATATTGATGATGTTAAACTGGTTTTGGCTAGATTTGGAGCAATCAGCAGCCAATTCGAGGGGCAAGAGCATTGCGGACTAGTGTCGTGGCCCGGTAGAGGTAAGTAATGGTTATAAATCTTGTCCTGAGGGTATGGAACCTAGGACTACATATTTTGTCACTGATTTTAGAAAGGCGCACATGTCGGATGATGAGTATGTGACGTGTACTGATTTTGGATTGGAATAGTTCCTGTCTACGGCAACTAATGAGTTGCATATTTACTCAAAACCTTAAGTTAAATTGTGTTCTAAAGATTTGTGAAATATTTGGGCTATAAGCCGTGTTTGGGGCCTCGTGTCGATCTGTTTAGACCCCTTGGGGGATTTTTACTGTTGTTTTCCTCACAATTTGTTGATTGTTTTACTCAGCATCATTGTGCATACTATTTTTATTTGAAACTCAGCCTGATTTACACTACATGAGATTAATGATGTTTTCCGGTCGAGTTCCCTGTTTTACTAATTCGCCCGAGGGGCCTTTCGAGTGGTCTTACAGAGTGGGGCCGAGGGCCAAGAGTGATGGTGAGGTGCTGAGTGGTATTAGCGCTTGGGCTGAAGGAGCCCCTCCGGAGTCTGTATACACCCCAAGTGAGCGCACCGAGTGCCGAGTGACGAGTGATTGGGAGGCATGAGTGACTGTGAGGTGCTGAGTGATTGTGAGGTGCTGAGGGATTGTGAGGCATGCCCGAGGGGCTGATTATTAGACATGTTTTTGCCCGAGGGGATACTTATGATTTTACTACATTTATTTACATACCAAATCCTTTGTTTTCAAGTTGTTTAAAATGTGCATTCTTTAAAGGACTTTTTATGAAGTTGATTATTAAGACATGATGATTTCGTATATCTATGTTATACTATTGGAAAGTAAGGCTGTGTATATTGTGACTTGATTGTATTGATTTTATGTGTTTCCTTGCTACTTAGACTTGATTTATTTTTATTACAACTGAGTTGGCGTACTCACATTACTCCCTGCACCTCCGTGTGCAGATTCAAGAGCAGATATCGAGCATTAGTCTTTATTCCGCAGAGGAGCCGGATTTAAGGGATATAGAGGTAGCTGTTCAGCGTTCGCAGCATCTCTATTTTCCCTTCTTGTTGTATTTAGCTTTGATTCGAAGGTTTTGTATTATAATAGTTATTTTGGCTTATTTCCTTAGATGCTCATGACATGTTGGCTCCGGGTTTTGGGGATGATAGTACTGTATAAAATTGGCAGATTATATTAAGTAGTTTTCCGTATATTTTTATGAAATGCTTGAAACTTGAATGGGATTTTCAAAAGAAATTAGGAACATGCGGTAGTCGGCTAGCCTAGTTCCACGATAGGCGCCATCACGGCCGGTTAGGATTTGAGGTCGGGACAGTTTGGTATCAGAGCCCTAGGTTACATAGGACTCAACGGTCATGAGCAGGTTTAGTAGGGTCTTGCGGATTGGTACAGAGACGTCTATACTTATCTTCGAGTGCTGCCAAACTTTTAGGAAACATTTTTATCTTTCTTGAACTCTTTCGTATTGATCTATTGATTCTTGTAATCTAAACTTACGTTGTTTCATTCTCTCACAGATGGTGAGGACACGCCATACCGATCAGAGTGACCAGTCACCGGCTAGACCAGCGAGAGGTCGAGGCCGTGGTAGAGGTAGGGGGCCAGCCCGCACAGCAGCCTGGGCAGTACCTCGGGATCCCTCTATCGATCATGATCAGGTTCCCGCCTATGGTGTCCCAGCGGGACAGGCTCAGGCACCAGCAGTGCCTATGGCTATTCCGATTCTTCAGGAGACCCTGTCTCAAATATTGTCTGTATGCACCGGTTTGGCTCAAGCTGTTGCCATGTCTTCTTCTGCCACCACAGCTCAGGCCGGGGGAGGCAATCATACTCCAGCTGCCCGAGCACCTGAGCAGGCTGCACAGGGTATTCAAACACCGGGAACAGCCCCAACTCAGCCAGTTGCTCCGGTTCAGGATTATGTGGTCCCTGCTATGCCTGGGGATGAGAAACACAGGTTGGAGAGATTCAGCAGACTTCAGCCTCTAACTTTCAGCAGTACAGAGGGCGAGGATGCCCAGGGATTCCTAGATAGGTGCTAGAGGATACTACGTACCGCTGGTATTTTAGAGACCAGTGGGGTCTCATTTGCNGATAGGTCCTAGAGGATACTACGTACCGCGGGTATTTTGGAGACCAGTGGGGTCTCATTTGTTACATTTCAGTTTGCGGGTGCTGCCTTTACCTGGTGGGAGTCATTCGAGAGGCGCAGACCGGTTGGTTCAACACCTCTTACCTTGCAACATTTCTCCATGATCTTTTTGGAGAAGTATGTTCCTAAGTCCCATAGAGAGGAGCAGCGCAGGCAGTTTGAGTAGTTGCGCCAGGGAGAATTATCAGTTATTCAGTACGAGATGAGGTTCTCCGAGTTGACTAGGCATGCTTCTGAGATTATCCCTACTGATAGGGAGAGGGTGAGGAGGTTTGTAGATGGTTTTTCTTATCAGTTTCAGTTATTTATGACTCGGGAGAGAGTATCGGGTGCTTCATTCGAGCAGGTTGTTGACATAGCTCGAGATATTGAGTCTGTTCGCCGCCAGGAGCGGGAGGAGAGGAAGGCCAAGAGGCCTCGTGGTTCGGGCAGTTCCAGTGGTGCTCCCTTCAGGGGACAGTTTCAGCAGAGTAGGGGTCGTTCATTCAAGCCTCCTCAGCCAGGCCACCCAGCATATAGTGGTGCATCTTCGGGGTAGGGTCCCCGTGGTTCTCAGTTAGGCCGCACTTCATTTGGTGCCCTCCCAGCTCATAGTGCAGCTCGAGCACCTCCAGTTCAGGGTTCTTCTATGCAGGAGTCTTCCAGTGTCCGTATGGGTGCTAAGGGTTTCTATCAGTCCCCACCTCCAGCTCCAGGGAGTTGTTTTGAGTGTGGAGAGTTCGAGCACAGGTAGAGGCAGTGTCCCCGCCGTTTTGGTGGATCTTCTCAGCAAAGGGGCCAGCCCTCGACTTCAGCTTCAGTCACTTCACCACCTGCCTAGGCTACCCGGGGTGGTGGTCAGTCATCCAGAGGCCGCCCGATAGGGGGAGGTCAGGCTCGCATGTATGCATTTCCAGCCAGGCCGGATGCTATAGCCTCAGATGCCGTGATCGCAGGTATTGTTTCAGTTTGTTACCGTGATGCATTGGCTTTATTTGACCCTGTTTCCACATATTCCTATGTTTCTTCATATTTTGCCGATTTTCTAGATGTGCCCGTGAGTCTCTAGTCACCTCTGTTCATGTATCAACTCCGGTGGGCGATACTGTTATTGTGGACCGCGTGTATCGGTCATGCGTGATATCTATTGGGGTTCTAGAGACCCGAGTGGACCTACTGTTACTCAACATGGTCAATTTTGACGTGATATTGGGCATGGATTGGTTATCTCCGTGCCATGTTGTTCTTGATTGTCACGCTAAGACCGTGACGTTAACTATGCTGGGGTGTCCGAGGGTTGAGTGGAGAGGTTCTTCCGCGTATATGCCGAGTAGGGTGATTTCCTACCTGAATGCTCCGCGCATGGTTGATAAAGGGTGTTTATCGTATTTGGCCTTCGTGAGGGATGTCAGTGGTGAGACTCCCGCTATTGATTCAGTTTCTGTGGTCCGCGATTTTCCGGATGTGTTTCCTGCAGACCTGCCAGGCATGCCACCTCACAGGGATATTGATTTTGGTATTAAACTGGTGCCAGGCACTTAGCCTATTTCTATTCCACCATATCGTATGGCACCAACGGAGCTAAAGGAATTGAAGGAGCAGCTTCAGGAACTCCTAGATAACGGGTTCATTCAGCTTAGTGTGTCACCTTGGGGTGCACTGTGTTGTTCGTAAAGAAGAAGGATGGGTCCATGCGTATGTGTATTGACTATCGCAAATTGAATAGTACGGTGAAGAACTGGTATCCCTTGCCCCGCATTGATGATTTGTTTGACCAACTTTAGGAAGCCAGAGTGTTTTCCAAGATTGATTTGAGATATGGTTATCATCAGTTGAGGATTTGGGATTCTGACATTCCGAAGACTGCTTTGAGGACCAGATATGGTCATTATGAGTTCTTGGTTATGTCGTTTGGGCTGACCAATGCCCCAGCTGTGTTCATGCAATTGATTAACAACGTGTTTCAGCCTTATCTTGATTCCTTCATCATTTTGTTCATTGATGACATCCTGGTTTATTATCGTAGTCAGGAAGAGCATGCTCAACATTTGAGAGTTGTGTTACAGAGGTTGAGGGAGGAGAAGCTTTATGCGAAATACACCAAGTGTGAGTTTTGGCTTGGTTCGGTAGCTTTCTTAGGGCACGTGGTGTCTAGTAAGGGGATTCAGGTTGATCCAAAGAAGATTGAGGCAGTGCAAGGTTGGCCCAGGCTGTCCTCAGCTACAGGGATTAGGAGTTTCCTTGGTTTGGCAGGTTATTACCGTCGCTTTGTGGAGGGATTCTTTTCTATTGTTTCGCCTTTGACCAGATTGACCCAGAAGGGTGGTCTCTTCAGATGGTCTGATGAGTGTGAGAAGAGCTTTCAGAAGCTCAAGTCAGCATTAACTACAGATCCAGTACTAGTTTTGCCTGCTGGTTCGGGTTCTTACACAGTTTATTGTGATGCTTCTAGAGTTGTCTTGGGAGCGGTATTGATGTAGGATGGTAGGGTGATTGCCTACACGTCCAGACAGTCGAAGGTGCACGAGAAGAATTATCAGTGCACGATCTTGAGTTAGCTACCATTGTTCATGCCTTGAAGATTTGGCGCCATTATTTGTATGGAGTGCAGTGTGTGATTTTCACTGATCATCCGCAATTTTCAGTATCTGCTGAGGCAGAAGGACTTGAATTTGCGTCAGAGGAGATGGTTAGAGCTCCTCAAGGATTATGACCTCACTATCTTATATCATCTGGGGAAAGCCAATATAGTGGTCGATGCCTTGAGTCGCAGAGTAGAGAGTTTGGGGAGTTTATCCTACCTTCCAGTAGCAGAGCGACCATTAGCCCTTGATGTTCAGGCCTTAGCAGATCAGTTGGTGAGGTTGGATCTATAAGAACCCCCGCGGGTGTTTGCATGTGTAGCCTCTAGGTATTCTCGTTACGATTAGATTAGAGCACGCCAGTATGATGATCCACTTTACTTGTTCTTCAGGACATGGTCCGTCGCGGTGATACCAGGGATGTGGTTATTGGTGATGATGGGGTCATGAGGATGCAGGGCCAGATTTGCGTGCCCAATGTAGATGGGATTTGAGATTTGATTCTAGCAGAGGCTCATATTTCATGGTATTCCATCCACCCGGGTGTCGCGAAGATGTATGAGGATTTGAGATAGAATTATTGGTGGAGGAGAATGAAGAAGGATATTGTGGAGTTTGTGGCTCGGTGTCTCAACTGTCAGCAGGTCAAGTCGAGCACTAGAGACCTAGTGGATTGCTTCAGAGATTTGATATTTCGGAGTGGAAGTGGGAGAGGATCACCATGGACTTCGTAGTTGGACTCCCATGGACTTCGAGGAGGTTTGATGCTATATTGGTTATTGTGGACCGGCTGACCAAGTCCGCACACTTCATTCCTGTTGGTACCACTTATTCTTCTGAGAGGTAAGCTAGGATTTATATTAGGGAGATTGTCAGATTGCACGGGGTTCCAGTATCTATCATTTCCGACAGAGGCACTCAGTTCACATCTCAGTTTTGGAGAGCGGTGCAGAGGGAGTTGGGTACTCGGGTTGAGTTGAGCACAACATTTCATCCTCAGACCGACGGGCAGTTAGAGCGCACCATTCAGATTTTGGAGGATATGTTGCGTGCTTGTGTGATTGACTTTGGTGGTTCATGGGATCAATTTATTCCACTAGCGGAGTTTGCATATAATAATAGCTATCAGTCGAGTATTCAAATGGCTCTGTATGAGGCTTTATATGGTAGGAGGTTTAGGTCTCCGGTTGGTTGGTTTGAGCTGGGCGAGGCCAGGCTATTGGACACATACTTGGTTCAGGATGCTTTGAGTAAGGAAAAGTTAATTCAGGAGGNCGAGTATTAATACAGTATTCCATGTTTAGATGCTCTAGAAGTATGTTGGTGACCCTTCCCATGTTTTGGACTTCAGCACGGTTCAGCTCGAGGGTGATATGTCATATGAGGTGGAGCCAGTGGCTATTTTGGGTCAACAGGTCAGGAAGCTAAGATCTAAAGATATAGTTTCAGTGAAGGTTCAGTGGAGAGGGCAGCCGGTGGAGAATTTCACCTGGGAGACCGAGAGGGAGATGCGAGACATATATCCTCACTTATTTGACACTCCAGGTATGTTTCTAGACCCGTTCGAGGACGAATATTTGTTTAACAGGGGGAGGATGTAACGACCCGACCGGTTGTTCTGTGAGATTTACCCCGTTTCCCCCATATCTGCATTTTTTGTATATCGCTATCCTGTTTTTGATGTGTTGGGTCAGTTGGTTTGGGTCCGGAATGGTTATGGTGGGAGTTTAGGCATTTAGCCTTTTAAAGTAGCCTAATAGTTGAGAAAGTCAACTGAGAGTTGACTTATTGGTAAACGACCTCGGAATGCGGATTTAGGGCTCGGATAGCTTCGTTAGGTGATTTGGGACTTAGGAGTGTGTTCAGAATATTTTTTTCATGTCCGGTGTAGAATTAGGCTCGAATTGGTGAAAGTTAGTTTTTGGCGATTTTCGGTCGGTAGTGGAAAATAGGCTATCAGGGTCGGAATGGAATTCCGGAAGTGGGAATAGGTTCGTAATGTCATTTTGGATATGTCTGCAAAATTTTAGGTCAATCAGAGGTGTTTTGGTTAGTTTCGGCGTAGTTGGCAAAATTTGGAAGTTTCAAAGTTCATAGGCTTGAATTTGATGCGATATTGGTGTTGTTGCATTGTTTGTGGTGTTTCGAAGGCTCGTCTAAGTTTTAATGATGTTATGGGATAGGTTGGCATGTTTGGTTGAGGTCCCGCGGGCCTCGGGTGTGTTTCGGGTTGTTAACGGACTAACTTTTGGCTTGAAATGTGGGAAGATTTCTGATGGTGTCAGGTTATGGTTTCCTTCTACGCGATCACGTGAGGATGTTTGCGATCGCATAGGGTAAAATAGTGAGGAAGGATTTTTTTTATACGCGATCGCATGGAGGAGGTCGCGATCGTGTGAGTATGAGGTGGTTTGTCAGTGCGATCGCGTTGTGTTGTTTGCGTTCACGTAGAGTTAAAGGGGCACATGAGTGAGTTGAGCCGTTGTTCTTCGCGATCGCGTAGAGTGGTTTGCGATCGTGTGGGTTTATGTCGTGATGAATCGCGATCGCATGAGGATGTTTTCGATCGCGTAGGGTAATTTGATGGGCAGCAGATTTGTTCTTCGCTATCGCATGCCAATGTTTGCGATCGCAGTGAAGAAAATATTTTAGCTGGGCAGAATGCTTAAAAGGCCTGTTGTGCGAAAGTGGCTCATATTTTTGTCCATTGCTGGAGAGTTGAGAGTACCTTGAGAGGATTGAAGAGGGAATTGAAGGGAATCACTTGGAGGTAAGGTTCTTAACTTCATAACTCGTTTTTATGTTGGTTTCTAAGTGATTAAACCATAAAATTTCTAGAATTGAACCAAAGCCGGGGAAGAAGAGGTGCATGGGAATTTGATTCTTCTTTTGAGGATTTGAGTGGGAAATTGTGGTCCGATTTTATTGTTCTTGGTATGCATAGAATCGTGGGAAGACGAGATTTCTAATGATGTAAAAATTATCAAATTTCGAGTCGTGGGCCCGGGGCTCGGGTTTGGCTGAATTTCGAGATTTTTTTGTAATTTGATAGTTTTTGATAGGATTGTGGTCCTTGATTATATATTGATGATGTTAAACTGGTTTTGGCTAGATTCGGAGCAATCAGGAGCTAATTTGAGGGGCAAGATCATTGCGTACTAGTGTCGCGGCTCGGTAGAGGTAAGTAATGGTTATAAATCTTGTCCTGAGGGTGTGGAACCCCGGACTACATATTTTGTCACTGATTTTAGAAAGGCGCACATGTCGGATGACGAGTATGTGACGTGTACTGATTTTTGGATTGGACTAGGTCCTCTCCGTGGCAACTAATGAGTTGTATATTTTCTCAAAACCTTATGTTAAATTGTGTTCTAAATATTTGTGAAATATATGGGCTATAAGCCGTGTTTAGGGCCTCGTGCCGATCTGTTTAGACCCCTTGGGAGATTTTTACTGCTGTTTTCGTCAATAATTGTTGATGATTTTACTCAGCATCATTGTGCATACTGTTTTTATTTGAAACTCAGCCTAATTTACACTGCATGAGCATTAAAATGATTTTTTTGGGTCGAGTACCCTGTTTTACTAACTCGCTCGAGGGGCCTTTCGAGTGGTTCTACCGAGTGTGGCCGAGGGCCAAGAGTGATGGTGAGGTGCTGAGTGATATTAGCGCTTGGGCTGAAGGAGCCCTTCCGGAGTCTGTACACACCCCCAGTGAGCGCACCGAGTGCCGAGTGACGAATGATTGGGAGGCATGAGTGACTGTGAGGTGCTGAGTGATTCTGAGGTGCAGAGGGATTGTGAGGCATGCCCGAGGGGCTGATTATGAAACATGTTTTTTCCCGAGGCGCTACTTATGATTTTATTACATTCATTTGCATACCAAATCCTTTGTTTTAAAGTTCTTAAAAATTTGCATTCTTTAACGGATTTTTTATAAAGTTGATTTTTAAGTCATGATGATTTCGTATATCTATGTTATACTATTGGAAAGTAAGACTGTGTATATTGTGACCTGATGACATTGATTTTATATGTTTCCTTGCTACTTAGACTTGATTTATTTTCATTACTACTGACTTGGCGTACTCACATTATTCCCTGCACCTCTGTGTGCAGATTCAGGAGCAGATATCGAGCATTAGTCTTTATTCCGCAGCGTAGCCGGATTTGTGGGATATAGAGGTAGTTGTTCAGTGTTCACAACATCTCTGTTTTCCCTTCTTGTTGTATTTAGCTTTGATTCAAAGGTTTTGTATTATAATAGTTATTGTGGCTTATTTCCTTAGATGCTCATGACATGTTGGCTCCGGGTTTTGGGGATGGCAGTACTGTATAAAATTGGCCTGTTATATTAAGTAGTTTTCTGTATATTTTTATGAAATGCTTGAAACTTGAATGGGACATTCAAAAGAAATTAGGAACATGCGGTAGTCGGCTAGCCTAGTTCCACGATAGGCGCCATCACGGCCGGTTAGGATTTGGGGTCGTGACAAGTGATCTCTGTATTTAATCGAAAATGATTCATTAAGTCTTCCACCATATCTTGCCAAGTTCTGCAATTTCGCGAATCCTGTCGAGTATAGCAGGTGAGCGCTTATCCCATCAAACTTCTTATCGATAACTTCATCCTAAGATTCTCGTTCCTCCCCACTCCGACTAAATTTTCATAATATGCCCTCAAATGTGCATGAGGGTCCCCCATCCCATCAAAGATATCGAACTTTGGGGGTTTGTACTTGCTGGCATATCCACATTTGGATGAATACACATATCTTTGGAGTCCAAACTTTCAATTCCCCAGGCAACTTGGAGACTCTTAATTTGCCTTCTTAATATTTGCAACTGCTTAGATACTGACTCTTCTTCCTTACGCCTGGCTTCTCTCTCCATCTCGTCATATTAGTCAATCTCATAAGGCATCCTGACCATGATAGGTGTTGTAAAGGTAGGTTCAGAAATGGCATATACATGGGGAACGTACCGCTCATGGGTGGCGGCATGTGCCACATGTATGTGCTGGTTAGTGGTGAAAGTGACTCCATCACAAGGAGGGGTAGTTACATTAGTGGTAGTAGGTGGGTTTTGTGATGTCTGAGATTATTGTAGTACGTAAAGAGTGTGGATCGGGGGATTTTTTGGGTTAGTGAGGGTTACTTGAGGTATGATTTTAGTGGTTGGAGTTAAAGTTGGGGCTTTGTTGTTTTGGCGTGAAGTTTAAGGAAAGTGGTTAGGAAGCGAAAAGGAAATCTAGGTGGTTGAGGAAGTGTTGCCACAACCAAGTGCGTTAGTTCTCTAATATGTTGTACCTCCTTCCTTAAGGACTCTATTTCTTTGGCCATCCTGGCCATGTTTTCATCATTCTTAGGGTTGTCTTTCTTCTCCGATCTCCCAGGTTTGTTGGCTATGACCACAACATGTTCAGTTGGGTCTTCTGCGGCTGGCATCTTTCCTTTTGACCTCAGATTGTATGGTGGCTACGACAGTATTTCTGAAGAGTCCTCATGATTGCCTTCCTTCAAACCAGTTTCGAATTGATCCATTCTTCTTGTCCATGTGGGCAGATCCAGTGTCTCATTCTTTCATTGTGGATGCGGATCATATTGCAAACACCCACAAAGTAGTCGATGGTGGCCTCTCGCTGGAAGAAATGTTCAGTAGCCCAGATCTAAAGCAACAAGTTACAACCTTTAAAGAAATCATACCCTCGTGCACATGCGGACAGAGCCCTCAACATCTAAGCTAACAACATCGGTACCAAAGTAACTTGAAGATTGCCAGGACCACTGGTAACATGTTGATGTTGATACAGTGCCTTTGCTGCGGGAAGACCAACAATCCCAATGCCATTTAGAAAGTGATAGGCCTGAGACTCTCCCACGTTGCTTGGTCACATTGAAACTCCCTTGAATACCGTTCGTAACTTTCATGGTGCCCAAATTAGTCGATTATTTGGTTGAGGCTCACCCATACGTTCTTGATACTTCTGATACTCCTGCTATTGGAAAGGCCAAAGACATCCAAGAACCGATAACCAGCATATTATTTGGCAATACTGGTCTTCTTTCATTGAACGGAGGCTCCATGAAACTTGTGACTTCTTCCAATATTGGTACTAACTCACAGTCGGCAAATTTGAACACCACCTTAGCCGGATCCCAAAATTTTATCAAC